>JAUZNK010089002.1:0-12620 GCA_035046665.1 Euphysa ruthae | reverse complement strand
TATCGGATGAAGAGGGATGGACATGTGATGATGAAGACGTTGCATACAATGACAAGGGTGATGATAAAAACGAGGATGCAATAACCAATCCAGGAGAGACAGAAGATCATACGTCAACAGTAACTCGATCAGGAAGGTGCGTCAAACAACCAAAACGTTTTGAAGAATGTTAAAAACAACGTCCATCCATAAACCAATGTGTGCTATTGACTAGGAAGTTCAAGCTGCCAGGAGCTCTAAATATAAAGATAAGGTCTTCTAAGTCATTGTAAAACTGAAGAAATTACTATTTATTGTAATAGTGAGTTGATTTGGAATTTGAAACATTGTACCAAACAGATTAGAAACTACGAGTAAACCTTGTCACAACAATCTCTGACAACGAAAATCTCTTCTAACTGTCTCGAGTTTAAGAAAATAAGCCATTACTCCTTCGTTTGCTGCTTGGAGATGTTGGGCAACTAAAGTATTAGTGCAACTTTCTACAACTTTTGCATCCTATTTTAAATTTGATTGCAAGATTTTGGCTTGAATACAGCCTGAATCAGGAGCGCATGTTCATCTGCTTGTCCAGCTAGAAGATTGTCTCTAGGATCAAGAACTAGCTTAGCTTGACATTTGTTACCACTGCGCTATTGACAACATTCCCAGTAGGTTTTACTGTTGGTTAAAGTTTTATTTCTAAATAAAAAACATTTTTCTATTTGAACCCCTGAACTCAACAATCACTGTTTTATTGGATTAAATGAAATTTTTCATATATAACCCATCTTTGTACAATTGGTACTAGTATCACTAAAAGCCAGCAGTTAAGAATTTATAATATATAATACATTCATATGGGTGAAGACATAAGATTTTGTCTACTTCGTTGAGAGTCCAAAAAAGGCTATGTAAGGAATTCTCACTAAAACCTAAATTTAGACCAATTGAAACAAGATGGTTAAAATTTTATTTTTAAAGTTTATATTTCTCCAAAAAATTGAGAATGTAAAAAAATTGATTTTTCATGACAGCTAGTATATTTGATCGTTTTTTACTACTGCTGTTTTTTTTACAAGTTAGTATCAAAACAACATTGTTGTTTGTACGAAGAAAACCTGCTTATAATTTGTCTTATTCAAGACATAGCATTTATTCCCATTATACAAATTCAATAGATTTAAATATAGAATACCGAGAAGTAAGATTAAGTGTCAGTTGCTACTAGCAACATGTCTTAATAGAGTCTTATTTTAATTCAACAGATTATCTGACCCTCGATATTATTTATTTAGTGTCAGTTGCAATTAGTAACGCATATTAACGCATATTTTATTGCTAAAACAACTGAAGATATTTCTATGTTCTCATAAAATATTAAGTTCCTGTATTCTTGTACTAATCTTGTTCAACACTAGCATTAAAAAGTAACTATTTTTATGTTTACAAATATCATAACTACCTTTACATTATAACTACAATCATAGCCAAAATATTATGAGACTTATACGTCATCAATACACCGGTTAATAGACTTTTTTTTCTCTGCTAGATCTAATGGATGAAAGTGACAAGTCCATACTCATTTGGGTTTGTTACCATTTTTGCGATTTTAGTCAAGAAAACCACTTTTACAACATGCGTCAAATGTGAATTTGTGCTAAAATATGATAAAAGTCTCATTATAATATGGCCATGATTGTAGACTTATGTTAAATTTACAAAATGTGCAGATCTAAAATTATTCTTCGATTTATTATGTATGTACGTACGTACATAAACACCAATTTGAAAACAGACATAAACAAATTTGAGAATAAAAGAGAAAATTCATGATTAAACTCCTTAGGTATGTCTGCTGGTATATACTTGAAACTGAAGGCCGATACTTATAAAGAAAACTATTTTTCTTGATCCTACTAAGTTTTGAGGGCAGTTACAAATTAACAAAATCTTATCATGTTCCAGTTTATAAATTTCCTAAGGATGAAACTCAGTAAAATATTATAAACAGTATTCCAAGTGCAAACATAAAGCTACTATTATATTGATTGTAGAAAGGAAAGGCCTGATGACATAAATTTTGTCCTAAACTATGGCAAGTCTAGACCAGCTAATCCACCTTCAATTTTTCCTAACATACCCAGAAGTATCGTTTTTTCTCCACCTCGTCAATTATGTACCACAACAAAAGTTTTATAATCTAACAGGAACATTTTACCAGACAAATTAAATGAATTTACATTTTCTGATAATTCATCATTTAGGTAAATCAAACTTTTTTTGGCTAATCAATTTGACTTGGTTATTATTTTCAAACATGACAGTCAAACCACTTTTATACAGTCAAAATAATATTTCCATGGTGTACCACATTTTCTACTTAAAATTGTTACAGACTTACCATTTGAAGCATTATCTTATGGTTATTTTTGTTTTATTTCATTGTTAACGAATAATAGAATTACAGTTATTAACAAAAAGTCAATATTACAAGAAGCAATAACCTTTCTAAAAAATAAAGAAATGAATCACAAAGATAATGTTTTATTCCAATCTTTATATGTAATGGGTAAAGAAACTGATGTCAAGTCTTATATCTACCTGGTGTAATTTGTTTTGCTTTTGAATATTTTTCAGTTAGCCAAAGTTTATACTATTGTTTACGTCATGAATATAAATTACCAAGTATAAAAACGTTAATGAAATTTGCTAGCAATTATTACTGATGGAAATAGAGTTAATCAAAGTTTTATTTCCAAGTTTGATTTAGTTGGTGATAAAAAGAGGTTAACAAAAGAAATTTTTTTCGTTAGATGACTACATGCACGTTATTAAATGTATCAATTGGCTCACAGAAATAATGTATGAAATACAATTTCTTCATGAAGGGCAAACATGTAGCCAGATGGAACAATCTTAAAGAGAATTATATAAATTAGAAGCTCACAGTCTCTTTAAACTTTCAAAGTTAAACAAGGCATTGATTGACCCAAAGCCAATCGAGTGAAAAGCCGTCCAAATTTGTTTACAGGTATTTTGTGATGAAACACTTAATGCTCTTAAAACTCATCCTGGCGTTGTCCAAAATGATGAAACGAGAAAAATTTTATTTTTGGAAAAAATAGTTAGCTATTTTAAAATTTTCAATGTCAAAGTGCCAATATTCGGTTTATAAATCATTTTAGATTTTAGGTTCGGTAGATGAACTTATTGAAATTTTATTTAACTTTGAAGAAAATTTGAAAAAAGAAACAATGAAACAAATATGCTTTTCTCGTCTCCAAAAAAAGCAGTGCAGAGTAATATCTAAAATATTTTTGAAGAATCATGCCATATTAACTACATCAACCTCTAATAAATAAAGAGGTCTGAAAGTGCTTCAATAATAATTTCAATACATACAAATTTTGATGTAAATATCTTAGTTTTGTTTATATGTGGTGCTTATAAAGTTTATATCTGGTTTGAAGTTTATATGTACCTGGTTTGAGGCTGAGTGACTTCTTAGCTTTCCAATCAGAATTCAAGTTTTTTGTTATCTATTTAAAAATTTTGTAATTGTGTAGTTCTCAATATGAAAAGGATTTTTTATTTTCAATTAAAAATTTTAAACAAATTTTTACATGTATTATTTTTTTTTCGATTTCTGAATCTTAAAAATTTACAGTGTAGCATGATGCTGACTATCAAACGGCTTTAAGACAGAAACACCACCTCTCTAACAGGAGGACGTCTAATATTATAATTTAGTTGTTTTATCATATGGCCATGAGTAGTAATAAATAGCAGAAAAAAAATTTTTTTAATTATGGCAGACCATACAACTCATATATGCTATAAAATGTGATGCTTTTTTTATTCCCAATTTGTTTTTGATATATATAAAGCAGAAATGATATGAAGTCTTTCCATCATTTTTGATTTCTTTGTGGTTTTATATATAGCTAGATTATTCAATAATTCTGATATGACTTTTTCAGACACTGAGGATGAAACACTCTTAATATATTCTTACTTTGTCTTGTAAAAAGCTACTGATGTTTGTTTTTCTTGATCTTATAACATGCAGTATACCTCATGACTCTCATCTTGCTATCTTATTAAGTTATTCTTATTACAGTGACACTATTATTTATATAGTTGCAAGCTAGCAACAACAAAAATAGCGCATTGAGATTTCAAAAATACCACATTTTCAACCTTTGACTCATCTTCGCAAATATATTCTTATCTCACCAACAAAAGCACAATATTAAAGTCAATTAAATACAGTTAGCTATATAAGCAATGGCTATTTCAGAAAAACGAATTATCGAGTTGCTAGACAAACAAACTATAAATTTTAAATGGCATTTATGATCAGTTAGAAAGCTTTGAAAAAGGTCTTAAGGTGATGAAAGGTATCTACTGCTGATAAAGCACTTTCTCTCACATGTGAGAAACCAATGTAATGAGGAAACCATAAAATCTCTCCATATATAACGTTTTAAAATTGATGACAGATGAAAACCAGGCCCTCAAATAGTCAAGCAACTAAATAGAAGTATGTAAAACGCTTTAGTAATAAAAGGTGTGACACAACAAACTAGTGAAGTCACGGGAGGAGACCGAGGTAGAGTGCAAGGATATTGCTTACAGATAACACAGATCTCAATGAAGAACATGTTTCGGGGTTGTTTGAATGTGCACATAGAGGATCCTCTATTGTTCTTAATTAAAACTAAATAATTTCTGGTGCTATTCTTGGAATCCATTAGCACACTTGTCTCTTCTATTAATTCCGGTGATCTAGCTAGTTATATTTCTTTTGATCATTCACTAATCTCTTATATTAAATTACTGATAGATATCTAGCTTGCTACCAACAAAAGAGGAATTTTCTCTGCAAGGAAGTAAGTTTATTTTTTATGTTCTCTTTGAGTTTTTGAGAAAAACTTATAATACCAAGAAATATTTGATATATATTAAAATCCAGTGTATCATATTTTACATATATATTACACGATGGGTACGGGTACGGGTAAGGACATGGAAAAAATTTTATGCAAAACTATTTGCGACGCCGGTTTACCGGCTAATTATATTATTACAAAAACAGGTACAGAGTTCAGTATAATCACAAAAAAAAAAGTTCCTAGAAAAAGTTAAACTATGTTAAGAATTAGAATTCGAGTTAGAGAAATGTTAGCCTAACAAAACTAAAACATATTTATCAACAATATTATAATTACAAAAACTGGTTCATAGTTCAGTGTAATTATAATGAAAACAAGGCTTCTTCAGTACTCTCGTAGTTGCAAGAACAAGTCGAGTAATCGAAGGCATCAGGATTATCGCCGTCATCAATGTATTGAATGCTGGAAGATTTATTTTCGCATTTGTCGCAGGCACACAAATCTCTACAATGTAGGCCATGGGCGTTAAATAAGCACATTTGAGATGTACATTGAGATTTTTTACAGTGAAAACTAACTAACTGTGATATTTCATCCGGTACTCGTTTTCTCAACATTCAAACAATGGTTAAGTTCCCATCAACTATTTTCCAACCATGGCCCTCTGGTGATAGTAAGCTCGGAAAATTCTGCAATGACCTCTTAACTAATGCCTTTGCATAAGATATTCTTTTCAGATGGCAAAGTAAAGCCTCCTTTGTTGGTATTAGTTGCTGCAGTTCTGGTGTTTTATTTTCCGGTTATTAACGGCAACTGGTCTGCCTCTTTGATTCAGTACTCCTGCTAGACCAATATCAGACGCATCAGTTTATAGATTACGCCAGAGGTGCCAGAAAATTAAAAAATTCATCGAGAGTAACATGAAAACATACCCACGACAATACGACGTAGTGATTTGATAATTTGAGGCAACGGCAACTCTGATAAATGTTGAAGAGGTTCTTTCAAACGGACATAACCGAGTATGTTTGATGGTTTAGTGGAGTATATACCCTTGTCTTTGTTAAGTTTTGTTAAGCTGGTTCTTTCAGCAGCGCGATGGAACTTTTCGAGGTTTTAATCATGGTATTTTTTATTCGTACAACAAATCGTCAAATTTTTTAAATAAACTCCGTTTCTTGGATGAATTTGTCGATGTCGCCGTTGGTGATTCCAAATGGCATCCGGGTGTTTCCTTCAAACGCTGTGAATGGTTTATTAGAGTTAGCTAACGGAATTTGATAATATGCCGACTGAAAATCGACAGTGCTAAAAATTTTATATACCGTTTCATCTATACTTGGAAAAGGCTACGTACCAAGTTGTGTTACTTATTCACTTTTTGTGCTTACTTGCGTGTGTAACAACGACTTGTACTCGCCAGGATGACTTACTTGGCTCTATGATACCTTCCGCTAATATACGCGTTAATTCATAAATTTCCGATCGCCATGGCTATCTTTCCGAGATTTGGTTGCAATTGGTTTTCTACTTAGGTCTAAAGTGACCGAATAACTTTGGTGACTCAACGTTCATTGTAGTGAGACCACATACTTTTATTGACGGTTTCATTGCTCTGTAATTAAATAATACCTGTTTGCGCTGAGTCTGAATATCAAGTCCGAGAATAATATCTGCATATAAATCGCTGGGATTGATAAGTTGTTTAATACAATAGAACTAGCTTTTGACAAAAGGTCTATTAAACAATATAAATTGATTTGGGGTGATAATGATGTTGATGCCGTTGATACTTCCCTTGATATTGGTTTCAGGGGGAAGCTGTCCACCTAAAATTTTTCAAAAAATGAAATTTCAAAATAAATGTTTTTAGATACAAATACTATCATAGATATCGAATTTCTAACCAATCAAATTGACAAGAAAGTGAAAAATTCTTAATTTTTTGGGTCAGCTGTATACTCTTCTATTAAATAAGTTTTAGGTCCCACCCCAAAAAATTTTTTATAAAAAACCTAAATAACGCAAATTACGGCATTTACGACAATGCTTTATCTTCTACCTAATTCTTGTTTCAAAATATCATCATTTTTTTACAGGCTTAATGAAAATATAAAAGAACTTTGTCTTCCAGAACGTTAAAAGTAGTGAAAATGGTGAAAGTTTGCAGTGTAAAATCTAGAACAAACGTCTCTAAGAACAGATTAAGATCTCTCCCTGTCAAAAAATATCTAAATAATAAAGAGAATTGTAGTGTAGATATTTTAAAGAATCAATTGTCAATATGCCAATAAACACTGATGTGAATGAAAATATCACCAGCATTATCACTGTCACTGTAAATAGCATGATATCTTCTGCAAAAATACAAGAAACTTCTGATGCAGTACTACAAAATATCTATCGAAATTTGTCTGGCTATAGGAGATGTAGAATTATTTGAAGTTTTTAGTGAACTTGCTTTTCTGATAGTCCACGAGGAGTCTCTTGTGTTGACCGATAATTTGAAAAAACGACATGGTTTTGCATATATGTTAAACCTTGAATGTTCAAATTGTCAATTCAAAAAAGTTTTGTACTTCAAAGAGAAGAATAAGAGGGTTTGACATTAAACGAGTTATTTACATCATGCGCTCGCTCGGTCAAGAGCATGCGGGTACTGAAAAATTTACATCGCTTATGAATATGTCTCCAACAATGACTCGAAACAACTACTACAAACTTGTAAATTCACTCACTAAAGTTGTAAAAATAAATTTCCAACACATAAAACGTGTGGTGCTGCTGATGGAATTAGAATCTGTGATTTAGATAGTGTTACGATACTGGTATGTTTCATGCGTTGGCTCATGGCAACGACTTGCTTTTGCGTCTCATAATGGTTTGATAACTGTTACTTCTATTAATAGTGGAATGGTGTTAGTTTTCGAACCTATGAGCAGAATGTACCACGGCTGTATTTTAATGGAGCCAAAAGTGATCCATTATTCTATGCTAGATTCTTTGGATTGATCTCTGGTTTGGTAACAACTCTATGGATGCCAACCCAGCGAAATTTAATCTATTGTTTCTAGGGAACAAGTTCCTGAAACCTACTCTATTTTTAATTCTGGTTTAGAGATTTCTTCCTGTAAAGAAGTAGAACTGTTAGGTGTTAATATTAATTACCTTTTTTTTCTATTCATGTTAAAAGAGTTTGTAATAGATTAAACAATAAGGTTAGTGTTTTATTGAATTAGGTATGCTTTGAGTATATGTCAAGCTAGATTAATTTTAAATGCCTAGATTTTGTTTATTTTTTCTACTGTCCATTAATCTGGATGTTTTGCAAAAAAATCTAGTTCTTATTGAACAGACACACAAACGTGTACTGAAAGCTGTTTATAATGACTGCATATTGAGTCTTTCTGAAGTTTTGGATATGGACAATAATTGTAGTATTCATTCAGCTTCGGCTATTAATGATCAAAGTGTATAAAAAACTAAACCAATTGAATTCAAAATTGCTTTGGAATATTTTTGATCGTAAGTTTACGCCTTATGATCTTCGGGCTTTGTGGCTGGTTAAACTCCCAGTTGCTCGCAGTGTTACTTATGCCACAAATTCCCTGCAATTTAAAGCTAGTTTAGTGTGGAACATCCTTCCAAATAATATTAAAACCAGTGCAAGTGCAAGGTAAAACTCTTGAAAGAGAGTTGCACATGTTCTTGTTGTAAATAGTTCTTTGTAATTTTAAAATTGTATTGCCTCCTTGTTTTATTTTATTTATTATATCTTTTGCATTACTACCTTTTTACCTCATTACTATTGTTTGTATATATTAGTAAAAAATTTTTTGTTATATTTTATGTACTATGATTTAAATGAGGTTCCTTCACTGCACTTTGCAATAATTAAAATTGGAGCAAAAATGTTTCGTTCTGCTGTAATCATAACTGATTTCTTTTTTGTATTGTATACTTTTTTAACAACCATATTCTTGAGAGTTTTAATGATCCACCATAAAACTGTTTTAGGTTGTTCTGAATTAGCGGTGCAAGGGGCAAATGTTTAAAAAAGATATCAAATGAAAAATGTACCTTGCATGCTTAAATTTTGCTAAAGATTTTTCGTTAAAACAATCTCGGCTTTGCTCTTGATGTAGAAATTTTTATTCAGGACAACTTGTCGTCTCCATCCATCTTTCGTACATAATCTTTTAACATGTGGTGTGTGAGTTGCAGTGATTTGTTATAGTCAAACTTTACCGCAGAGACTTTTACCGAAGAGGTTTTGTGCAAAGAAGAAAATGGGAGTGTGTCTTAGATTAGATCAACAACAAAAGTTTGTTTCAACACAAGAAACTACAAATCATCTGTGTTTTTTTTTTTATATCTGGACTGGTGACTTAATGCAGTACATAGAAACGAATTAAAAGTAGAAATTTTTCTTTTTAGAGTTTTTTTCTTTTTAACTCAACCCCATCTAAAACTTAAAATAACCATTTTATTTTCTTGAAAACATAGAACAATGATGGCGATTCGAAGCATGCTTGTTTTATTTTGATTATTTTTAAATGAAACTGCGAATTGTATGCTTGGCAAATGAAATTACAAAGTTCAGTAAAGCCCTTGATTATATTTAATATATTACCATTATTTATATCGAAGTTTTAAATTTCCAAATACAATGGAAATTTGTTGACAGTAGCTGACTGACTGCCAGTTTCTAGTTGCTGTCGCACGCTGTCCAGGTCAGTAGTAGAGAATGGCTATGGTGCAGATTCTTCCCAAGAATTAAGACTTGAAATGAAAGAGGAAACGTCGTGACAGATAGTAGAAGATAAAAGAAAATTGTGAAGATTTGAATTTTTAAAATATTTGGAAAAGTCTATATAGGATGAGTGTAAATTATTAATTAGGTTGGAGCTTTTTAGCAATTAAAGAAAAGAAAGAGTTAAAGTATTCAGAAATTTAAGAGGGGTCATAGTCAAAATAACTAGAAAAGTGATTGCTTTTTTGGATAAAAGTAGATAACATATATTTATAGATTTACAAAATTGACAATGAAGTTTTAGATCATAATTTTTTGCTCTGAAAAATTTGCCATGAATTATATTGCTTTTTCGAATAGAAGTTAAAATTCCTTTTGTTATCCAAGGTTTAAACCTGCATTTAAAGCTCTTCGTACTCATCTTTTTAAGAGGGGTATACTGATCTAACAAAAACGTTATATTTGAGAAAATAGTGTAAAAACTAATGTTACTATCATTTGCATTTAGCTTTAATCTATCATACATGTCAATATCTAAAAAATCTGATGTGAAATTCTCTTTGTCATAATTGCCGGTATTTCTTCGATAAATATTATGTTTACGAGGAGCGAAATTTTTATTTAATTCAGGACATATGAAAAGCTGTCGTAAATGATCGGAAGCAGAATTAGTTGAGTTATCAGAGATCATTCCACTATTTGTGATTCTATAAGAAAACATTAGCAATAGGAGTTTTAGATAGATCTGTGAATCTTGGAAGTGTTATAAAAGGAATCATGCGATATGAGAAGTTAAAATAATCAGTTAAGTTAAGTACAGGTGAGATTTTATTAAGAAGACAAGATAAAAAATTATAGTTAAAATCATTTATGTCCAAACAGTGGTGTTTACAAATGCACCAGAAAATAACGTTTGATTACTCGGGTAAAACATTTTCGATAAAGAATGGTTCAAGAAATAAGAGAAACTGTAATTAGGATGTCAAATGTGTGTGTACTGCGGTGTGATAACTAATTAAACTTCGTCAACGTGAGCAAACAAGTATCTGTGTGAACAACTGGGAGTTTAACAAAACGGGAAGTCCGATGATCATAAGGCGTAACCTTACGATGAAAAATATTCTAAAGCAATTTCGTATCCAACTGGTTTAGAGTTTTATAGAACTCGACCATCAATAGATGAAGGTGTCTATTATTAATACTACAACGCGACTTTCCATCTCCGAAAATTCCGATAGACTCAATATGCAGTTATTATAAACACCTCTCAGTGGACGTTTATCTGCCTTACATTTTAAAAACACCCAGGTGAATGGACGGTAGAAAAATTAAGTCAAAATGCATTTTTTCAAAATTACTTTTGCTTGACATATACTCAAAGCATGCTTATTTCTCGCTAGCCTTATTGTTTTGCTTCTCTATTGCAAACTCTCTTAATATGACTAGAAAAATTTAAACGACAACAAACAGTAACACCTAACAGTTTGGCTTCTTTACAGGAAGAAATCTCTAAACCAGAAATAAAAATAGAGTGGTTTTTTGGAACTTTAGGAACATAAACTGGAATTTCCCTCGGTTGGCAACCATTAATAGAGTTATTACGAAACCAAAGATCAATCCGAAGACGGTCGTTTTTTAACCGATCTCGAAATTTTTCAAAAGAAATGTCACAAGCGTAAATAGTATTATTATCAGCGAAATTACAGGTTTCTGTTTCTAGGTTAAAATAAATATTTCGTTAAGAAACATGTTAAAGAGTAAAGGTCCTAAAATAGAACCCTGGGGTATACCAAGTACAATTTCAATCCACTTTCTAAAAACAGAAGATATTCTAACCCTCTGATTTCTACCCCAACGGTAACTATCAAGGAGGGAAGACTTTGCCACGAAAACCCACAGGCGTGTAGTTTAGCATTAAATAGATCATGTGGAAAGCAGCCACATGGTTTAGAAAGGTCCATTAAAATTGTACCAACAATACCCTTTTAATCAAGTCAACATTCCCATCTTTGAATTTTAAAAGGGCATATTGGGTCAAAAAACCTTTTCGAAAACCAGATAAAATATCAAAAAATTTATCTTCAAAAAATGAATAACTTGTTTAAAAATTATTTTTTCATACACTGTTATCACATAACGTTGATAATATACTAACAGGGCGGTAATTTCCCTTATCAAATGTATCAACTTTTTAAAAACAGGGACAATATCTGCAAATTTTAGTTTAGATGAAAAAGTGCCATTGCTTAAAATGTGTTCACACGGTCTCCAGATAGGGGGCGCAAAATGTTGCAGTATGGTTTAAAAGAGATATTTTAATCTGCCGCAATATTGATTTAATACAGGTTAAAGATACTAGCATCAGACAAAGCATCACACGCTAAAAGACCGTTATCAGTGAGAGAAAAATATGACTGAAGGGAATAATCTTTACTAGATAATAAAGGTTTACATGCATCCCAAAACAACCTTTTGCTTGTATCCACTTCAAATAAATTAAAAACGACTTTCATTCGAAAACTTAATCGTCTTGCTATCATAACAATCAATATAATCAATCAATAAATTAATCAATATATGCTGATATATACCAATTTTCAAGTCAATCGATTCAGTGGAATATGTTTTCACATATTGGCGGGGAAGAAATATTTGACATCATAACTCCGCCGGAAGTGACGTGATCAACTCAACTCAATTTTTCGTATGTGATCTTAAATTATCCTTCTGTTATCCAACTGCTTATATGTACCAATTTCCAAGTCGGACAACTTGTAGGGGGTGCTGGTTTTACATCCATTAATCCCGGGAATTTTGAAAGCGATTAAACCCACCAACTGGCACTTATATTTCACCAACTGGCACTTTTAAGTGCAATTGGAAACTCGCAACTGGCAACTTTTACAGTAGTAAATCACTGTGCTTTTATATTCTATTTTGTATTTACAGATTTTTACACTTGTAGTTTTTACCTACTTTTGCACGTA
>JAUZNK010088991.1:0-12620 GCA_035046665.1 Euphysa ruthae | reverse complement strand
TTTTTTTTACGGTGAAAAAACTTTTGCGTTTTGAAAAATATCCATGATTTCGCGTGAAAAAACTTTCGCGTTTTGATAATTTAGAATTTCCAAAGGCATAAACTTTCGCGAAAATGACCAAAAAACGCGAAAAACGCGTAAGTTAATGCCCGCAAAAGCTAATGCCCCTAAAGTAGTGCGAACCATGTAAATCAAATAAACTATTTTTAGATTTTTAATTGTAAGATTTTTGCACCTGCTGGTATTAGATATAGTTGACAAAGGTATGAGAAATCAATTAAAAACCGAAAATGTCCAAGTTGAAAAGAAAAAAAGTAAGCAAACCTAGACATTCTGTGTGCTTATTGTCTTTTGAAATACATAAGATTTAAAAATCATAACATGCCCATTCAATTACTCTTTTAAACTAGACATCCCATTGTTATAAAGAGTTTTAGCTGTTCATATGGATAAAAATCAGCGCACCTAAATTGTTGTACTGTTTGCCCCATTTTCAAGATGGCGTCGTGAACTCGGAAAAGGTGTATAGCAATGTTGAGATAATTTTTTAGATAAATTAACAACATAAAAATGTTAATTTTTGAAACAAATCATAAAGAATATCATTTAACCATTTTTAATGAGTATTAATGCTTTTGATGAAAATATTGGTCACCAGATTTTTCAGAACATCCTGTATATTGCATAAATATTACTAAAGTGATAATATAATTTGTATCCATGTTATATATTTGCTTAGCGGTGCGCAATATGTTATGGAAAAGTAGATACATACCTGTATATAAGTTTAATGTTTCACACTTCAGCATTTACCATATCCTAAATTTTTCTACAAGCTTCATTCCGATATCTTTCATATACACCTCCAAACTGCCAAAAACTCAAATGTCCATAATTCTCATGTTTCATTCCCAAATTTTTAAAACTTTACATCGTCATATTTTCAATAGATTAGATGGTGAATGTTTATTAACTTTCTGGAAAAATTCCAGGGCGGACGCTTATTTGAGAGTGGACGCTTATTCTAGGGCTGACGCTTATTAACTTTTGGTAGTATTTCATTTATATCAGAAATAATTGTATAATTATTAATATATAACTTTGGTTGCAGGGTTGAAAATAGGTTATTATTGATTGATTGATTTCAAAAAGTATAAGATATTACTATAGTGATTTACGAATTCTATCAGTAAAGGCTACGTTCCAAACAGCCAGAAAAATGGCCAAACGATTTTTTTTTGATGGACCCTCCTCTGCAAAGAAGTTCCAAAAAAGCTGATGGTTGGAGACGAGTCAAAGTACAAGAGGTACGATTAGAAATGTTAAATTGATTTTTTTAAAGGACGGCTACCGTCTATTTCGAAATGCAAAGATATTTATGATAAGTGGCTGGTGTAACAAAACGCTCCAATCACAGTTAAAGAACAACTAAAATTTACTGGTCCCTGGTTAGATGGGTGGAATAAAGAATATGATGTCAGCTTAAGAAAGCTAAACAAGAGATTCAAGTTTAAGAATTTCGACATTATTTTAGACATTATTTAAGAATAGATCAAAAAAAAAGTCCCTTCTCCAAAAAGAAATATGGTGATGGTGATACCTAAATCATTAAGCATCACCATCAAAAATCAGTCGATCTCGATGTTGGTAAAGTTTAATGGGTCGGAAGATTTTATGCTATGATTTAATTTAGAGAAAGATTATTGAAAGCCACACCTCAAACCATCAAGGAAGTAATGAAAACAATAACCTCAACGAGGAGAGTTAAAACAGCTAAGCCATCGAATAATGGACAGCAATTGGATTTCGTGGGAAGAGGAGAATAGAGTTTATACTACAGTTGAGGGAGACAATTCTGAAAATGAAACCGTAACTATATTATAGGTTTGATAAAGCAAAAAAATGTCAAAACTTCCATGAAGATATCATGTTAGAAACGTTTTTTAAAGACTAAAAACTTGTTATTTCAGGTGAATTAGAAGACAATGAATCTTCACCAAGGTTAACTACAAGTTACAAAAATGGAGGAGAAGCTTAGAGGCCAAAATTCAGTAAAGTGAATGGAGGTGGTGATAAGTTATTGAAGTTGATAATGAAGAAGTTATTATTGATGAGGGCATATTGTAATAAATCGAAAATATGACAAAAAATGAGCGGAATGCAGGTAGCAGTATAAAGAACAGGAATATTACGAATGGCTTGAATGCCTCAGTGTAAACGATGGTATTATAACGAAAGATTTTTTTATGTAACGTTACTGTACTTCAACAATTTTTGAAACCAATTTTTGTAATAGAATTTTTTAATAACTTTTTCATGAGTTTATGTCAAATGCTATTTATTATTTTATTATTTATTATGTTGTTTGTTGTTTGTTGTTTGTTGTGTCCATCCCCGCCCATCTCTCTCATTCAAGCCATAATCAAGAAACCATGGAATTTAAGATTGTGAATAGGTTGACACAACTCACAATGAGGTCTAAAAACATTTTTCTGGGGACAATTTAGGATGGACACTTATTACATGGTGGACGATTTTTAATATCGAAAACAAATTCTAGGTTGCAGGCTTATTCCAACTTGGAGGCTTAATGGAGTATTAGAGTACTGTCACTGACGTAAATCTGTTTTCTTTTTTGTAAGGTATGTTATTTTTTCTTTTTGATGAGATTTTAAGAATATTATGTAAAAATATTCTATTTTAGATTAAACAGTTTAAATTTATTCATACGGTTCAGATCAACATAAAGTTCGGAACAATGGAACTTTCAACCCTTCAGGTAGTTGATTTCATACACATATTTTCATAAAGTTTTTAAATCAAAATGTAGATTTCAGTTGTGAAAAACTGCATTAAGGAACATTCAAAACTACAGTACATTGAAGGAAACTTAGGTACACAGGGCCGATAGAAATATTATTTGAAACTATGAAAGTACGAGTTAAAAAAGGAGGCATGCTGGTGGGAATAAAAAGTTTTAAGGATAATCTAAATTCCAACTTAATTTCAAAACAAAGAGCTCAAATTTTTATAAAAAGATACCGAGTTAGAGAAAAAACATACAGATCAAATTTGTGGTAAACTGCAGCATTATTATGGCATGGTAGTACGTGACTACACAAATAGAACTTTGAAACAGACGAAGAATAGTATTGATGCAGTGTTATAATTACAATTCCGGAGCAACGTCGAATGAAAATCACAATATGGTATGTTCTCGCGGAAATATTTTTGACTGAATTTTTTACAGAAATTTTTCAACAGGTGTTTGTAAGTTTAAGCTTAACTTTTTAACTTTTAAAAATGCACGACAAAATACAGAATAATAACGAGAGCTTTAGTAACACGCTATGGTTAAAATTACCAAAATCAATCTCTGTTTGTAGCAATGTTAGAAACTGCAGCATGCTCTGAGTTATTTCCTTCAATGGCAGATTGAGTGGTATAATAAATAGTTTTGAGAAACTTGGCATGGATCCGGGTAAATAACAAGTGGATTTTGTTTTCGTGACGACTCTGATTGCGTTTGAACGATGGATAGAAATCGCTCAATGAGACAAACTTGATACGAAAATAGAAAAGATACTAAGATAAAAGTTAAAAAGGAGAGATGGATTATGATTATTTTAAAGATTGAGAATGTCATTGTTTTAAAATTCACTATTTCTATCATTCTTAAACTTTGAATGCGTTTTTTAAAAATTGAAATTTTTTGAAAGGCAGCGCTCGATAACTTTAACAGTTTTAATCCAGTTAACTTGAAACTTTCAGAAGAAATTTTCTTTTTGAGGAAAACTTTAGCTTTTACGGTTTGTATTTTTAAACTATAAAAAGGGAACCTAAAATCCAAATAACACTGTAACACTAATTGACAAAGAAAAATTATAAGTTCTTCCAACAGATTTACATAGTTATATCACCAGATACTCTTATCTGGTCGATATCACTTTAAATTTGTAAGATATTTATTGCAGTGACTTTACACTGTTACCTATTACTGTATTATTATTTTACCTATTTCGGACTGAAACGGAATCAAAAAAACTAATTTTTTTTTAATCTGAAAGTTTATAAAATAATATAATCAGCTATAAGCTTTCTCTATGAGCTATGTAAATTAGCTGGAAGAGCTTCAGTTCTATCTTGGTCAATTAGTGTTACAACTGACAAGCCCTTACAAAGACCAAGAAGATTGGGGATCACATAGCCCACACCCTCGTTTTTAAAATCATATATAAAGAACAAAACGTTCAACAATAAAAAAGAAAAACCTTTCAACTGCGTTAAAAAAAAACCTTCACACGTAATGTAAATAAAACATATGCATCTTAATAGTCTTATCTCTCGCTAAATAAACCGTAAAATAAATGAATATAAATAAATCCAATTTTCTCGTTGGAGGAATCGAACCCCCAATCTCTGGTTTAAAAACCAGTGATTTTGAAATCGAATTCATTTGTATATATTCATTTGATAGCTTATTTAGCGGGAAACAAGATAAATATCATAATTTATGAAAATAATTGTTTACTTGGGAATAAATTATTAATTAATTAATTCATTATCTCAAAATTATTTGTGCTCAATATCATAATATATTTGTTATTTAATTATAGCTTTATTTAATTTTTATCCATTTTATAACTTACTGTTTTGAAATATTCGTATATATTTATAAATATATTTTATTATTTTTCATTTACGATTTTTAGCTTATATGTCATCAAGAGTTATTTACCGTTGATATCTTTTCCTTGTTGTTTGACGTTTTTGAAAAACAGCTGCAGAAAATTACTTTGATGTCATTTCTAGCTGTTTTATTGAAATATAGGAAAAATAGCGGGTCCATCAACGAATTACAATTACGCAATATGAACAGGTATGGAATTTGGTCGGCGGGGAAGAAGAACAAAAGTGATGAAACCGGCATGAAACAAATAGAAAATGTCAATGACGCGCCGAAGCATGCATAAGCCAACTTTAATGACCCTGTTTGTTCTCTTGACTTAGCAGATGTTTTACACGTCATACCTGAAAATCAAAACACCATATATAGCATAACAGAACTGAGTGTGTTATAATCATTCTAAGCTCTCAGAAAAGTTTGTTCATATTTTTAACAACTACTTTGAGTCGAATTTTTTGTTTGCGTCTTTTTCGTAGCAATTCAAACTAAGTTTTGTACTTTGATTACTGCTTAAACCTAGGTCAAATTTTAGGATTTTTTGAAGATTTTACTGCAACTAGCAGGATTTTCTTATAAAAGTAAATTGATTTTAGATGCATTCATTTTTCATTTTCCTCTTAATTCCTTTATATAGTACGAGCGAATACACAGAAGCTACAGCTTTCAAATTTTTGAAACAGCAATTAGTGCAATGGCTCCGTGAAAATCAACTGATTAAAGAAATTTGAAACCCTAAAAAATTTCCTAATTTTTAAATTCTTTATTTGAAAAGCATAAATATAAAAGAGACTTGATTGCTATTTCCTTTAAATAACATGGAGGAGATAATCTGATTCTTACATAAAGTTACGTTTTTCATGCATGTCCCAAAAATTAATGTTTTCTCTTCAATCTAGTTTGACACTACCGACCCCAGGGTTTCACCAATAGAATCAACATCAGATACAGTGCTCTCGGTCTTTAATTTTTACTAAAAAATTTTTTTAACTGAAATTTTTCTACAAAATAAGCAAAAGCAACGAACTTATATATATTAAATTCTGAACCTCAAAAACTTTCTTTAAAATGTTTTGTCTTTTTGGGAAAGGCGTTTTAATATCCTTGTTAAAAAGAGATAGATGTTTTCAAAACAGTAAAAAAGTTACTTTGAGGAATTTTGCTTCGACAGAGGCTCTTTAAATACTCTCGCTCTAAAGCATTCTCAAAACAATAAGTAACAACGACGTTTTCTAAATTTCAAATAATGCAGCATCTTAGTTATTGCAAAAGCAAAAAACCGAGCGTAGCGAGTTTTGCGGCTGGAGCTCACTTGGCGTTAAATTCTTTATAATGCGGAAGGTTTTTTTTTTCCCCCAAAAAATTTGTGCCGTTTATTCGTGCCTATTTTTTCAAATATTGTCTCGCCTCTCCATTTCTTTATTAATAATATTTGAACAGAGAGATTAATTCAATCGAGATAATATTTTCTCGCTTCCCTATTTCTTTGATAATAATATTTGATTTAATCGAGACAATAGTTACCAAATCAAAACCAAACCAAAATTAATTTCAATATTGTCGACATAAAATTTTATTTAAATGTCAAACAAAAACATTCGAATAATCTAAAACAATAAACATTTATTGTTTTAGTATTTAATTTCGTGTCCTTAAACATAATTATTTTACAATAAGATAAATTTAAATTAATTTTAAATTTAAATATATTTTTAATATGTATTTTTAATCACTTGTAGCGTAAGAAAATTTGTTGTTTGTTGAATCCTGTTGTAGTTTTCTTCTATTAAGAATTGCCATACACCATTTTTAATTTTGAGTTTTTAACAAACTTTTATTTTTTTTTTGCTATTTTTAGTCTAGTAGCTAGGGAATATAACTTTCCTGGTTATGATATCCTTGAAGTTTACTTCTAAGAATGCCGGATACAGTTTCTTTTCCCTTAAACTGTCAAGCTACAATTTAAAAATTTAGCTGTTCTGAACTTCAAGCCTTAAACTCTTTAAGTTCGAGCTGCATAATCAGTCATTTTCCATTGATGACGGTGCCAAATTTTTAGACGCCAGGTATAATTGACAAAATAAAGGCGTTACTCTCAATATCTTGAAAAAAAAATTTGCACAATTCTCTTAACACAACGAAAATTTCTTTCCTTTCTTTGTTTCCTTTCATTGTTTCTTCTTAAATAAATTTTGTATTATTAAATCGAATTTAAAAAAAAAAGATTAAAACCTCATTCTCACCTCATCCGTTTCTCAATTTTTTTCTGTAATTTTGTTTGAGTTTTCTAATAAATAGCTTTCAATTTATCTTGGAGATAAAGGATGCAGCTACTCTCGAGAAATTGAAACATTTCGATTAGTATTAACATTTGAATATCGATTCTTGTAATTTTTAATGGTCATTTTAGTATACATTATGATTTTTCAGTTTGGTTAATTTCTATTACATAATATTAACGTCTCCGTCTATAGACGCATAAAACACTGACACGTATTCTAATAGAGTTGTTAACTTGTCAAAAAAAGTCATTCAAGTTAAATATATTTCTTATTAGTCAAATTATTTTTCCTGAAAGCAAGTATCGCTGCACTCACATTAATAAAGTTTTTGTTTATTACATCAAAAAATACAAACAGATGTTACTTCGGAGTCAAAACTAAAACTTATGTTCCAGGCTAAATCGTTCTCTCAGCAAAATGATCTGAGATATGCTCACAAATTCATTCATATTAGTTTTTAATGAAACAGACGTTCCAGGATAGAGATTTTAATTTCCCTGTTCTTAAAACAAAATCTAAAGAATTTATATTTCATTTCACAACGACCGGATTTTTTTGAAATTTATTAGTAAAGCAAGAAAATTTTTTTGAAAAGTTAGTATTTTTAAAATTCTCGCTATCATTCTAGCGATTGCTTTATGAACGATACCCGTTGCATTTGGAACGTTTAGTTTTATGTCGATAGAAATATAAATAGCAAAGTGAAATATAAAAATTAAAGTGTTAAAGTGAATTTAACATAACGAATAAATTTTAAATATCTTTAAACTCATCAACTCAGTCAGTGTATAAAATGCGGTTGATATGGTAAAGAATTTTATGGAATTACTTTTTTAATTTTACAAGAGATGAGTTGTATTTTGTTGCCGATGATATGTTTATTTACCCAATAGATAGTATGACTCATATGAAATTTCGTTATTATTATCGGCTTTTTAATGCGCATTGATGTTCTTCTGTGCATTTCTTAATTTCCCGATGTGTACTGATCGACAATCTAAAACAGATCTCATATGCACAATAAATCTCCCATGGACACCAAATCTCAGTAAAACGTCTTTTACTCGCTTCATACACTAAGCAAATTACTCCTGCATTCCAAAAAAAAAAAGAAAAAAGAAAATTATCTAAACGAGTAAAAGAACATCATCTATCATGTTTCATGTAAAGATATCTCGCTAAAAATAAACATAACTCATGATGACTTTTCAACTTCTTATTATAACTAAGAGACAAATAAACGCATGAAGCCAAATATATATTTTTTGAGAATTGTTAACAACAATGTTTTAATAGAATTTTTAGAAAGAATGGCCGAAGCAATCAGAGACATAGAATATATATTGTAAGGAAATTGGATTATTTTTTAGAGGTATTGTGCAAACAAATTTGATGTGACCATTACTTTGATCTTTAATAAAATACCCCTTATTATTATGATTTTGAGCCATAATATTATATTAATCTCTATAAATCACTGGATTCATAAAATAGAAATGTATAACGTAAATATACCTGCTTCAATTGACCTTTGTATAACCGATTGGTGGCTTTGAATCTTTTTCCGTTGATTTAGTACAGTATGAAATATAACAGTATTCGTAAGAAATAGCATTATTGTTTCAAAAAGCACTAAAATGCCGCATGGGATAGTAGCGATATCTTTTTTTGTATTGTACGTCATAGTTACGTTCAACACAATATGACATAAAGTTAAAATCCAACTTAGGCCCCACAAGCTCCATTCTTGTTTTCTTGTAAATCTTAAGTAAACAAACGGATACATGATTGATATAAAACGATCCAAGGTTAACGTTATCATAGAGTATAAACATAAAAACAGACCAAAACTTCCTAAAGAAAAATATATATTTTTAGTATCATATTTCTTCAGAAAGATTCCAATGCATAGAACTATATGCGCAAACAATAACAAAACTATATGTTTGTTCGAGCGGCCATTTCGTATTTCTTTGTTTTTCACAAAAATAGAAAACACTGTCAAGTTGATTGCCAGGGCTACGGATGCAATGCCTATGTTAATATTTTCTGACATTTTCAATCACGCTTTATCTTTTCTTGTTAGTCTTTCTGCTTCAATTCTCACTCATCCTATAGCTTTTTAGGCCTATTGATTGAGCAAATAAATTCCTTTACCTTCAATATTTTATATTGTAAGTGATTGTAAAAAACTTTAAATTTCCAATGGAAAAAAATTAATTTAATTTGATTCTTTACTTTAAAATTTATTATTAAATTAGAAGTATTTTTAAATATTATTGTGAAACTAAAATAACAATAATAAAAAATGTATCATAAACATAATAAATACAAATTTGATTCTATTTTCCAGTGTTGTGACATCGCTTTATTTTTTTTTCATATTGGCAGGGGACTGTTTTATTAGTGATAGTTTGTTAAATATTTAATGATCTCCGACCTTACATCTAGCCCATGGGCCCAGATAACCAGATACGTTCTTTGTCTTTGATGTTAGATAACCGAGCTATAATACCTATCAAAACCAGGGTAAAAGGCATAGGTGTGTATAGACGAGAATTTTAGCATGGTATAACAATAATATTGATTCTAAAAAAAGCCTGTGCAAGGTTTTTTATTTCCTCTTCAATTTTTATTAAATCAATTTTTTTTTTTTTTTTTTTAAAAGAAAGGAAAAAAAAAAAAAAACTTGTAGGAGGCAAAAGGTAAGTTATTCAAAATTTTCTCAGATCATATCAACTGAATATTATAAAAAGCAGAAATTTTAAATCATCTAGAGCGTAAATAACCCTGTGTTGTCCATGAAAACCAGTTATGCTGGTTTAATGAAACAAGGATAGTTAGATAGTTTAATATTTTGCATTGTAAAACCAATGGCTTCATTACCAGCTGAGCCAAAGGGTTATAACCATAGCCATCCCCAATCAATATCGTTAAGCTCAAAATCTTGGTACTTATTTAGCGAAATAATTGGTATAATGGAGTGCTGGTTTAGCTTTACACCTGTGAGTCCATTTTTAATACTACGTAAACTGATGATTAGGCAGTCTTATCATATGTCGCTGGATTTACAAAAAAGCATGGAAATCAAATCTCACACATAAACCGAGGTAAAAAAAAACTCATTTGTTGAAGGCTTTTAAACAGTTGAATGTAAACGCAGTGCAACAAAAGATGGCACTAGTCTATAACAGAATAATGTAGCAGTAGATTTCCTAACAAAAACTATTAAATTTTCTGCAAAGAATTCTCTTCTAAATAAACTCCTCAGGACCTTTATGATAGACTATTGTTTGGTCTAATAAATAAATATGGTGTAGTTGCTTTAAGTTCCAGGTATATATATATATATATATATATATATATATATCGATGTATATATACCTTCTAGGTATATATACATCGTTAAACACCTTTATTGCATTCGTTCTAATGAGATTGACAAAACAGAGTTTACAAAAAAAAAAAAGAAAAAGATTGACGACCTTAACAAAGAATTAGGCACCGAAATTTACTCAACGACATGTGGTTGTATGACAACAAAAGAAGAAATAGCTATTCATTGCATTTGCTTTTTTTCGGTATGGTAGATCTAAACACAATCAAAGAATATGCCAATGACTATAGACAGTTAATATAAAGACTAAAATCAGTCTCGCGCATCCTATCGATGCTCGTTTTTGTCTGATGTGTGAAATATCAATCATGGATGGTTTAAGGACATCTAATGCATGCCTTATACCCGTCCTGTATTTGATATATTACTTTTATTTTTATCAAAAGCTAAAATTCTTACCATATTGTCCCGTGTTCTCATAATTCTCCATGTATTTCCCTGTATTTTATCCGTTTTAGGCATCATGATCTTTTTTAATTTAACTGTTTCCACTTAATAGACTATAACAATTGTTAAAAAATAAATTCAATGAAAATTGTGAATCTAATATTTAATAGCAATTTTAAAAACTGCAATGAAACTAACAGCAGTTTTTATGTGTAAATTTTGACTTAAATAATTATTTTAGAAAGTACAATAGAAAATGAGTCGAAGATCAACAAACTTTAATAAAAACTATAACTTTAAATGAGTGGTAGAAGTTGACAAGGACTTGGAAAATGCAAACTTTACTCTAAATCATTCAGTGAACAAAATGTAGGTGATTCTGATGTTGTATCTAACATACTAATAAACAAATATGCTGTTGTGATCGTTAAACGTGATTCACAGAAGAGACCCTTTTCAGCACATTATGGTTTTTATCATCTTAACTAAAAACAAAAATAACATATCTCAAGTCTCAAGTCACTACCATCTGATTCAAAGTCTATTACTTAAGATGTCTAAATCACAAGTGCAAACGACTAGGAGGATGCTTTAGATCTACGTAATGTCGGCAGGGTAGGTGCATTGTTATTGACTGAATTCTGCTGCTGTGACATATCGACTGAGTTCTGCTGCTGTGAATTATTTGTCGAATCTAGTGAAGTTTCCGGAGATGAGAAATCAGGCGCGACTACGGGACCAGTAGGTGTTAATGATGATTGCGATTCTTCTATACGAGCGGTGGGTGCTAAATCGTGTACCGATACTGTGCTTTCTCGTCCGTCTTGCAATCTAACGTGCGCATACTGATGGTCAGCCTCTATTAATTCGACTTCATAAACTAATGAATCATACTTTGAATTTCAAACATGTTTCTTTAGAAGCACTAATCTCTCAATTCAGTGCTCATAAAGGAAGACCCTCTATCTGAGTGGACAAACGACGGCATACCAAATAGCGAAAACAGTTGACAAAACGATTTGATAATAGTAGAAGAGGTCATGTCCTTACATGGGAACGCGAAGGGAAACCTTGAATATTCGTCTACAATCGTTAGCAGATATTTTTTTTGTGTATTAGACGGCAACAGTCCTTTAAAATCGACTCCCAAACGTTCTAAGGGTTGGGTAGCCTTAATTAACACAGAACGATCAGGTTTGTAATGACCTCGACGACCACATTTATAACAATCAACCGAGCGAGCAGGGCACTTTAAACGCGGATGCCGTTCATTACCACAATTCCAACAACTGTTATTTTGATTAACTGCAGCCGCCGTTTGACTAAGGGGAACTTTGTTTGTTATCTCAGGACTAGAAGGTACAGCAGTATTGATCGAAAACGGATTTTTCTGAGCGGAATCAAGCATACGAGCTTGTTCAAGCATGGTCTGTAAATCAAGAGTTTTATTTTCAAGAAGGCGTTGTCTAATTACATTTGAATGTATTCTCGATATTATGATGCAGTGACAGCTTTGTAATTACATTATTTACTTAACGTTTTTAATGATTGTAGAAATTCATCTATCGATTCGTTTAGTTGTTGACGTCTAGTAGCTAAATTGTGACGCGCAAACACTTCGTTAGTAGGTTTTATATACACAGTTTTCAATAAATCAATCGCAGATTCGTATTTCGTACATTCACTGAAGTATTCAAATACACTTGATATTACATAATTTGTCAATACCCTTAATTTATTAAGTCCTGTTTGTGGTAGAAAGTATTCAAATGTTCGTAACCAATGGTTGAATTCTTTAACCGACGTCGGGGTATTAGGATTGCCATCAAATCTGTCTGGCCTGAGTGCTTTATCCATCGTTATGTAAACT
>JAUZNK010088980.1:0-12621 GCA_035046665.1 Euphysa ruthae | reverse complement strand
CAATACATACAATACATACAATACATACAATACATACAATACATACAATACATACAATACATACAATACATACAATATATACAATACATACACATTTCATATAATATTTTTGTGCTGGTGTAGTGTTGTGGTTAGTACATTGCATGTCAAGTCCATAGACCGAGTTTCAAGTGCCCACTCCATAACAAATAAATTATGTGTTTTTCGACTTGTAAACGTATTCAGTGCTTCTATTGTATATACATATATTATGCCATATAACTGTGTTCTTGGGTATTTGCCTGCATAACTGTTGATGAAGGCCTTAAATAGTTCGAAATAAAGAAACAGGATTTCACATAATTTCTTTCAGAATTGGTGAATGACTGTTGATGAAGGCCTTATATAGGTCAAAATAAAAAATTGGGATTTCACATAACTTTTTTGTTGGTGATAGTGGCTAGTATACTAGATTTCAAGTCTAGAAACTGGGTTTCAAGTACCTGGTCCTTATTCACAAATAAATTATGTTTTTCAGTTTGTAAATGTATTCAGTGTTTATATTGTATTTATATATGTTATAACATATCACTGTGTTCTTGGGTATTTGCCCGCACAACTGTTGATGAAGGCCTTAAATAGGTCAAAATAAAAAAATAGGATTTCACATAATTTTTTGGTGATTTGGTGATAGTGGCTAGAACACCGGATGTCGAGTCCAGAGACTGGATTTAGACTCCCCGCTCCTTTGTCACAAATAAATTATGTTTTTTTTCGGTTTGTAAATGTATTCCGTATTTCTATTGTATTTATATTAATATTTATATTATTGTATTTATTATAACTGTATTATGACTGTGCTCTTGGGCAGTTGCCCGCACAACCGCTGATGAAGGCCTAAAATTGGTCGAATTACAAAACCGGAATTTCACATAATTTCTTTAGTGCGGGTTTAGTATAGTGGCTAGTAGACTGCATGTGAAATCCAGAGACCAGAGAAGGTTAGAGTCTCAGCTCCGTCATCATAAATACATCATGTTTTTTGGTTTATGAAAGCATTCAGAGTTTATATTGTATTTACATATATTTTAACATATGGCTGTGTTCTTGGGTATTAGACGAATCAAACATTTTATTCAAAAAAGTTGACAATTAAGGCATCATCTGAAACCGAAATGGCAGCAAAAATTTGCTTTGTAGGGTGTTGAATCATTAACACTGTGAGCACAAAGATATGACATGAATATCATAAAACAAAATATAATATTTTTCATGGATTGAAACTGAATGAATGAAACTGCTAATTTGCTGACTCTTTATGGACCATTTTTTGTCATTTCTTTTTTTTTTGTCTTTTCTATTGCTTTATGATGCATTTTCACAAGGTAAACTTTGTCAAATATGCCTTTTATAGCAGTGCAGTTCAAACATAAACTTGAATAAACTTTGTAACGAAAAACAAATGCAAGCCAAAAAAGTAAAAAAACAAATTTACCGCATTTAATAACATCACCATTTATATGAAATTCTGCATTGCAGGAACAATACTTAAGTCTACATTCAGCATCAGGGCGGCCATCACAAGAGTAACGATCACATGGGTCATAGGCACACCTAGGACACCCACCTACATAAAATAAGAACAAAAAATAAATCTGAAAGACACCAAAATGGTTTGTATATCTCCTTTAAAGCGATCAGCAGAAGTTAGTTTGAGTAAATTTAACTACTCCTATCAAACCTTTACAGGAAAAAATCAAATAATTCATCATTATATCTCAATGAATATAAACTTCTAATAGCTTGAAATCAACATATTTAAAACAACTTTGCATGCCATTTTAGCTTGCGTTATGTAGAATATTGCAAAACTAACACTTAAAACTATTGGTTTTATTTCATTTTCCTATCCATAATAACTTGATTTGGAGACGAGTAGCACTTAAATTAAGATATTTTTTTACTTCACTTCACCAAAAGCAAATGACTTACTTGGGCATTCACCATCAAGAGTTTTAGTAATTTCATATTTACTTTCACAAGAAGCCTTTTTCAAGCTGCAAATATTTGAATATGTTATCATATCACTTCCACATGCCGGTGATTTATCTTCCCCACATTCCCATGCGCAGGTCTCTCCTAAAAAAACAAAAATTATTCTGCGTAAAAAGAGCCAAAGTTGCAGCAGAATAAAATAAGTGCTTAACAGCTACTGGACCCCCTGCTATTTTTAAAAAATGCAAATAAAATATTGCATAGAAATAAAAATAACAAGCATTTTCCTCAAAAATCTATATGTCGCTGTTCATCAAAGGTCCCCCATTATCATGCAAAATATCTTAAAAGACTAGTGGACAGTCTGAAAGAAAATTTTTCCAATGTAAATTTTAGCCCATTTTTGGGCCTACCACCCTGAAAAAACAGCTTTCCTGAAAAATCTCTGAAACTGCTTATAATTTTTGATCCCCTATTACCATGGAAACTTTTAGAAAAAACTAACACATGGTGGTTTCCAATTAATTTTAAAAATGTTTATTTTAGGCCTTTATTTGGGCCTATTACCATGAAAAGAGAATTTTCCAGAAAAATCCAGCTCTGTAACAATTCATCATTTATAGCCCCGTATTATCACAGAAAATTTCAGAAAAAGTAACGAACAGTTAAAAACGTCAACTTCAGGAAAGATTTGGGCCTATTAGTTCACATGTTATCAATTATGGTCCCCTATTATCATGCAAAATTTCAACAAAGATTTCAAGAAAAACAAATATAAAAAATAAATAACAAATTTTTTATTATTCTGTTTGCAAATTTATTGTAATATATGCAATTTGAGAAAACTTGATATTTTAAAGAATAATGACTATATTTCCAGGGCATGTACGCTCTAGGTTTCTTTGCAATACTGTTTATAAAAAGCAACTGTTTTTTAGACTACAACAGTTTTATATTTTATAATATATAAACATTAGTATTTAGTAAAATAAAAATTATATTTGCCCCAAATAATTATTCGATTTTCATTATAATAGACTAATTAATCTATTTAGACATCTATTCTTTTCTTTTTATATCTACTGTTTAAAGATCCATTGGTTGAGATTATTCAAATATATAATCTGTTTACACTTCTGTAATCATTCACTGTTCACTGTGAACTATAATTTGATTTTTACCTTTCAAATCTGTAAATTATGACTTTATAACATCATGAACAACAAATCGTATGATCATTTGAATTTTTAAAAAGTATTTTGTTTTAATAATTATCTTTGGCTAGCTCTGTTGTATGCACTTTAAATCGTAATAGTAAAAAATCACACTGTTTCAACAATTATTGCGTTGCCAGTTTCCATAGGAAGCCGGTTTCTATTCTTGTTGATAATTATCCAAATGTTACTTTAAACATATCGATAAATTCCACACCTCAGCTTTTGATTCTCTCATCTTCGGTCGGTAGTATATCAGTTTTGTTGTTCACCACTATCAGTTTGTTGAACTGCACTTATTCGTCATACAGAATAATTCTAATTGTTTCCTGAAATGAGCTTCAATAATTCAAAAAATAAAAATAAAAATAAAAAGCTCAGTAATTATTAACTTGAATACATTATCTTACAATATAAATGTTTTCGTCATATTAGGACTACTAATAAAATGAAACCTAAATAAAACCTCCATTGAGAAGTAGTTTTTAAGTCTAAACCTCAGTAAAGTTCATTTGTCATAAAAAATTAAATTGAAGTGACCACTAAATGGTGTTGGAATCCAAGTGCAATGTTCTGTGCTTTTTATTACATAATATATATATATATATATATTCAGGTTCAAAGTTCAGAAGTTGTAGACGCTTTCTGGTTTTAGCATGGCTAAGTAATGTGTAAACCTGTCATTCTGATATAGGAGCCTTATAATTTGTGTTTTATTTCTTGTTTTCAGTTGTTTTGTCTAAATCACCTTTAATGTATTGAAGAGTACTTATGAATAGTTATGACATAACCTAGAATACCTGGGTATTGTTTTTCTTTACAGTTATCAATTTTTTTCCCTTTGAAAATTTTTTGAAAATTGCTGTAATAGGCACATATTCCTTTAAGTCGCCACGTAGTCTGCTGTCTTTTAGTAAATTACCAGCTTTTGGATCATCAAAATTTACATATATTTCACCAAAGAAATGGATTCTTGAATTAAAATTTAAGTACATTATACAGCCAATGGTATTATTAATTTATTAATCTGTCTGCAACACTAATATTATCAGTCAACATCGGTCTAGCTCCAGAACAAATTTTTAGAGTTTCCAACTTGACTTAACCCAATATTGCTAGGATAGCAATATTGGGTTAAGTATATTGTATAACAGTATACTGTTATACAATATTGTATAACAGTATACAGTATATTCCAGCTTCCAAATCCTTCCCAGAATCGTCTGCATTAATTTTTATTATTTCAGAATCAAGTTTAGCAAGTGACTCTTTGTTTTCTTTACCAGCCAAATGATTGGTGAGATATAACTTTACAAATTCTTTTGATAATTTTGATGTATTTGTGTCTTTAAGAGCATAAAATTTCGCAACATCTTCCGCTGCATATCCGACTAAGCATAACTGCAAACTCTGGATCACTGCTTTGAACTTCAATGAGTTATTTATTTTTCCACAAAGAACCTTGAAACGCTTCATAACTAACTTGACATGATTTCATGAATATTGCTTGCTGTTTAACTGGGGAAGCTGCAATAAATCGCCTCACAACCATTAAGCTTACACCTCCAAACAAAAATTATTTTGTTTTATATATTTTAATGCTAAATTAAAAGTTTAAATAAAAGTTTAATTTACTATAGACAAAAGTAAATCAAATAAAACATTATAATAGCAACAAATTAAATTGAGTTAGAGAGTTAGTACTCCTGGTCTTGAAAAAAAAATAGACGCAATATGGCATAATTCAATACATTTTTCTCGGTTCCCTGTTGGACTTTTCTTTTCTCAAAGAAGAGATGATAAAAATAGGAAGATATTTTGAAAAAGATATTTTTATTCAAGAGGGTTTTTATTCAAAGATTCTAATTTTAGAGGAAAATCATCACACCAGGCTTCAAAAGGTCAGTTCTTTATCAAAGAGAATTTATGGTACAGTATTAAACTTAAAATAAACTTTTTTTAGTCCCATCTGTATTTAAAAAATTAATGGTCAAGACACGTTTGCATTCGTGACAACTTAAACATCAAAATACTCACTGCATTCACCATCATGTGCATTTCTTACTTGAGTATTTCTACAAGAATTCATCTTTTTTAAGACACACAAGTTTGAGTAGGTTATTCTGTCACTCCCGCATACAGGCTTTAAATAGGTAGCACACTTCATCAAATCACAACGTGTTACTAGGAGTAAAAACAAGTACCATAAATAATTTTTCTTTCTAAATATTCATTGTTATTACAATATTTCATCAGAAGATAATTTATTTATTTAGTTATTTATTTCATTACACATAATGAGGTCCATCACACCACCTTAGCATGGGGCATGAGTAGAAAATTTGAAAAACATAAACAACTTTCATGTATAGTGCAACCCACATAAACTTACTAAAATTTTACTAATCTAAGGTATCTTTATATATTTTTAAAGACTAACCTCGCATATTTTTTTTGCATAGTAGCCTACCAAGGATGTCAACCTATGTTTTTGTCAACAGTAGGCTGACCGCAAAAGCTAAACGCACTAAAAGCTAAGTATTGGATTTAGTATATTGCCTCAATAATAACAGGAGTATAAATACGAATCAAATCTCTAAAATTCAAATTAAACTTTATTTAAGCAAAAATTAAAAAGCCTGCATAATATCTGATAAAATTGTGTGGATAAACGTATAGGTTATTTTTTTCCTGGGCCCTGGTTTTGGTAGCATCTACAAAAGAAATGCAACGTAACTTGTTTTGAGAAATTGGAAAATGATATTTTAGAAACAAACTGACTCGCTTTCTGGCCTGAAACCATTAATATTTCAGAAATACAATAAAAAAAATTTTTGACAACTTTTGGAATATAGCATGAAATCAAATAATTTCAATTTTATAATAAGGTGAAAACTATGAAATTGTCAGGCTTTTTCCTTTAAACAAAATTCATAGTACAAATTGAGAAATTAGCAAAAATTCAAAATAAAGCTGTTCTGGTACCCAGGGATATTAAATATTTTCCATGTGATGTTGTTATTTAGGTTCTAACAATAATATACGCCTTACCACATAAACCATTGTATGCTTTAGTAATTGCCATGTTACTGCACCAAGCTATACCTAATTCACATTCATTTGAATAGGTCTTTCCATCACTTCCACACACTGGATTATAAACATCAAGACATGGAACAACGCCACACACAATTTCTAAAATTCAGAAAAAAATAACAAACATTTTTTCAAATAATATATCGAATATACAGATATAAAATTGACAAATATGAAAATATAATTATAAATGTAAAATATAATTATAGTTATAAATATAATTATAATTATAATTATAATTATAAAATTATATAATTTTAAAATATAATTTTATTATGAAAATTAAACGGCAAATTAACTAATTAATTAAATAAATAAACTAATTACTAAAGTAGTTTTGAAAAAATGAAAAAAAACTTCAAATTCTTCATTTAAATTTTTAAAAAGATTAATGATAGGGAACACTAAATATAAACTCCTCAAAACTAATGCAAGCTAAAACAAAATTCTAAATACATTACCCTATGAAACTGAATTATGATGGAGGACAAGGAAATAAATTTATTTACAGGCAAAACTAAGTTATGAGGATAAAATATTGTTTTTGAGTTTGAACAATTGATTTAAATGTGCACATAATTTGTGTACATCTATTAATCTTCCAAAACTTTATACACGCTTTGAATGTTACTGTACAATTTTGCACAACTAATACACTTACGTGGCTCACATGTTGCTGTACAATTACAGTGTGCTACACAGACAGTATTAACGGGGTCTGTGCATTGAAAATACCTCGAATCACATGGATGATACAAGCATCGAGGACAATCTAGAAAAAAAATTAAAATACAAAACATATAATGACAGTGTTGTACATTTCATCATATTAGCAACGACCTTGTTTTACCTACCAGCAAAAAATTTTTGTAAAATAAAATAGTCTCTTGTGTAACGATGTTTGGGATGTGATTGTGATTCATGTTCAGTCCTATAGTAAATGTAAAATAGGAATAAAAAATCTTGATATAAAAAAAAACAAAACAAACACAATTACAATAATCATGAAAACAAATATTCATAAATAAACTACTAATATTTTGTATCTTGATTGTTTTCAAAGGCAGCAGCTGTAAGTTTTTTTACAATTCATTAAATCTCCCAAAATTCCAAAAAAGTTAAACAAATTTTTATTTTAGTTTACAGTTATTTTTGGTGCAAAACGTGTAGGAACTGGGAAGTTTGCCTTTCCAGGGTATAATATTTGCCCTAAGTTATTGCAATTATGAATTAATGATTTGGATACTAGTTTATATAGAAAAAGGTCTAGAGTCAAGTACTACATGGTTCGAATTCTACTTCGTAAACAACTTCATTGTTTTTTTCTCATCTTGGATGCCTTCTCTTCCTCTTCAGCGCACCATGGTTGCGCTGCGTAGAGAAAATTTTAAAATATCATAGCTTTAGAATGGCTCTCGTAGCTATTTGGAAACCTATCTGCAAACACCTTTACAATACCCAAGTAAGATAAAAAAAATATATATGTTGAGCACTCAACATACGAAAATGCTTACATTTTTAAATTTGCGATGTCATGTAAGTATTTTGAAGAATTGCTTTGATTTTCACCAATCTCCTACTCACAATTATTTTTTATCAAAATATGTTATTTTTAAAACTACATTGTTTTATTTCTTGTCCCTTCATCTCTGTGATATAACGATAATTTTAAATATATTTAGGCAAGGTGTACCACTCCACCAACCGGACATACAGGTAGGTAAAAAGTAAGGTTATAGCACTGACCAATTTTTTACAAAAACAAACATATAAAAAAGAAAGAGCTAGCTTAAATTACAGTAAAATAATTAATGTTAAAAATCTACCTTTTGATTTTTTTGAATCTCCGTAGTCAGCATAAACGCGAGCGCGAAAAATTAGTGGTGTATAAAAAAACCTTGATCTGAGAAAGATGCACAAATAAAAGCAATGCAATGTTTTTTTTCTTCATTTAGCAAACATTTGGAATTACAGCAAAGCAATATTTTCTTTCAAAAACACTATCTTAAAATTAAAATAAACCTGTGGACGAGAACAAATGCGTTTACACACTTACAATCCAGGTGTTGAAAACCTACTTAAAAGATCAACTGAAATAAAAAATAAGCAGTACAAATTAAAAAATAGAAAAAAAAATATATTATGGTGTGGAAGTTTGTTGATCTCAAACATATCTTTCAATATAAGATAGATAAAAAATTTTTTTTTTTTTTAATTAAGACACTTAAATTTTGAACAACCCAACAGTTTTTATCATAACTAACAGTTTAAATATTACAGTTTAAGCCGCATGCGTGCTTGTAAACAAAATAACAAAGTGATTATATTTTTGTGGTTTTGACAGGACTGGTAGTTCATGAATAATTAATAAAACTTAGATTAAATTGAAGTAAACTTCGTAGTTACTAAGAAACACAATAAATCGTGTAGACAAATTGCTACTTCATTTTGTGACGTCTTTATTTTTAACAATACATGTATTGTTTTTGTAAACCACTAATCCTATCGAACATTGGACATTGACCGCCGAGATTTAGAACGTATGTCGCTACCTCTTCTACCGTTGCATGGTCCGTACTCCTGTCTGTTAAAAACGAAATGTAATGACACTTCAAATTCTTTCAACAAGTCCGATTTCATTGATTCTGCAATTACATCAATCATTTCCACAATTGCTCTATCGTTTTTATATTTTTCACTCTTTACTTCGCCAAAAAAAACAAATCGTTTATATCAGAATGTGGTTTTTCATTTTTTGCTGCGTAATAAGCTGCTTGGATACGAGATTTTCGGATTTTTTTTGCATTTTTCCTCGTGTCTTGTAATACACGGGAGTTGTATGCGGATGCACTTAATTGCTCCTTATTTTCTAAATCAATTGCTCTCTTATGTCATTTGCCCTTTATGTGTTTCTTTAGACCATCTTTTTTCAGACTTTGCGTACCGGTTGACAATGCCTCGTTAACTCATGAACGTGTTTAATTCTGAAAATATGCTTCATAAATAGCTGACAATTTATACATAGTATTTGACCGCCAACAACTTTCTTATCATTCTTCAATTTTAAATCAGCTTCCCATTTAAGTATCGTTTTCATTTGAACCACAGTGAAAAAAAAATATATAAAATACAAGAACTTACAATGGTAGATTACAAAAAACTTGGAAATAAATACTTTAAAGAAGAATATTTATGATCGTGAGAAATATGCTGCGTTGTGTTTTCTTTTTATAGTTTGAATAATCCTGCTATTGTTTATAAAACATCACACCACATATTTTACACATTGTTGTACAAAATTAAACACTCCCCTCCTTTTTTTTATATCTCCGTGTATAAATCCAATGAAAATAAGCGTTTATATATTTGAAGACATAGTAGATTACCTGTGGAGGTGAAGATATGAAATAAAAGGAACATAGCTAAGGAAATGGCGACAGAAATAGCAATTCTGGTATAAAATTAATCGTTTAGGGACAAGTAAAAATATTAACCAAATGCAATTTTTAATGTTTTTAGTTTAATTGAAGATAGAAGGCTATAAACAATACTTTCAGTAGTCATAATTTTTTACGGCAATTTTTCTAAAAAATTAGGTTCGCTATTCCTAACTTTACAAACAATTGCTTCACAAATTCCTTCCCCTTCGCGAAACTGCTTCTCAATTTGCGAAAGCGAAGCTGAGAATTCGAACCATGTACTACGTCATGTAATTTTTTTTTTAATTCTAGAGTTGAAAATTATATAAAATTTCTTGAAATTTGAGTGCTTTTGTAGATCAATAGACTAAAAAAAATAAAAAGCTTACTGCAATCAACAACTTCTCCGTTTACAGTGAACTCTGCTTCACAAGAGCAAGGCTTGGTTCTGCATATAGCTTTAGGATAGGCTTCACAAGAAAAACGATCACATGGATCAACTGAACATTGTAAAGGACACCCAACTAGAAAATATATTAAAAAAAAAATAGAAATAAACAAAATCCCTGTAAATAATCACTGTTAAAATCAAACTAAAATCAAGAGCAAAATCTATTGATTTATCAAATATTTAAAAGAAAACTGACACTTCAGTTTGTAACTGTGTATGGAGCATTTTAAATTCTTTATATTTCTTACTAATTGTATGAACAACTCCATGGTGATGAATCAAATTGCACAATTATATATATATATACTAAAAAAGCATAAATTTCCTGAGAAATTTTAACTTGACTAACACCATGCCAAAAATATATGCTGTTAGCATAACTAGCGTTTGTAAATCTTTACGGGATCACAAAACCACTGCTACTAAAAGCCAAAACGGTTACTTGGAATGTTGAATAAATATATAAAAATATATAAATATAAATAATAAAATAAATATAAATATACAAATAAATAAATAAATAAACTTGTGACTTACCATTACAAATACTTGAGCATTCTTCATAAGTGTCGAATTGATTGTTATTGCCTCCACAACCACCATAAACAAACTTTTCACAAATTCCTGTTTCGAAATTGTGTCCATATTTTTCAAAACTACCTCTGCAATGACCAGGGTCAATGGATAATAAACACCTGTCTAAATTTTTATTAAAAAATTTATCAGAGGCAGCCAAAGCAATCAAATAACTCATAATGGCATTATAGTGAAAAAAGTAATGACAAAAAAATTTGTTTACACTATAGAACGATTATCAAGACAATTAATACTTGAATATTGGTTCTGCTTCAAAAAAAATTTTTTCAGGACTGAAATATTTATATTAGAAATTATCTTAAAAATAATTTATCAAAAAAATTAGTTCGACAGGAAAGTAATAAAAATCAAAAAGGGAATTGAAATTATTTTCCCACAAGTTATATTTAAGTATACAATAATTTCCGGTATCAATACTAAAGACTTTACAAAAAGCAATAAAGACAAAAATGTCTAATCTATGAATGGAAATAAAAACGTAAATAAAATTGCCAGCTCCAAAAATTACTGCTTTTCAAAATAAATCGTATAACAGAAATAAAACACAACGCAAAATTTGCCCCTTGGAACCAATGATTAAGCACAACAGAATCAAACACGTAGACCCTTCCGTAATAAATCAATTAGAAAGACTATTCGTTGGCCCCATGTTAAAAATACAAATGCGTTAGAAATATTTTGTTCGATTTCAAAGTATTAAAAATCTTAATTTTCAGACTGCTGAGTAAAATCGGAAATATTTTTTTGAAAAAAACTAATAAATACTATTTTTAGAAAAAATTTAAGTATAAATATAAATCATTTATAACTAAGATATGTTAAAAAGCCTTGGACATGAAAACAATATTTTTAGAAAACAAGCAAATATTTAGTGGGCATTTAGATTCAAGACACGCTCCATAGATTCAACACACGCTTAATCATACCCTCAACAAAATCTCTTGACAGATTCAAAAGACCCTCAATAGATCTTTAGTTTTAAAATAATCAAAAAATTTTAACCAAAAGATTTGAAGAAACATTAATAAAAAACTCTCACTTACCAGTACATTTTCTCTCACACTCCTCCATCGTACCAAATTGATTTTCATTTCCTTCGCATCCCCCATAAATAAATGATTCACATTTTCCAGTGAAGTAGTTGTATCCATACTTCTGAATACTGTTGTCGCATGGACCATTGATGATAGACAAATGGCAAATATCTAAAAATTTAAATATATGAAATAAGATATTCATAGTATTTTTTTTATTCTAATTTGCAATTCCAAGCCTGGAGTAAGATTTTTGTATAACTACAAAATTTCTTAGTTCTTTATTACGAGATTCTGATAAAAAATTAAAAAGATACAAAACAAAATTTTTATCTCTGCGTAATATGTGTGAAGCGCTTGCGAATAAATAAATAATATTAAATAATGCTTTTATCAAACAATTCTGCTGTTAACATAAAACTTAAAAAATCTTTCAACACTCACTTTACAAAACACAATGGTATATAAGATTGGTCAGTTAAGTTGATAGAAAAAACAGTGATGTCGCCTCTTCTTCAATCCTTTTTGCCACAATAAAATATGAACTATACACACAAATATTCTAATGGTCACAGGTGAGTTGCATTTGATTTTGATCCATTCAACTGTATAGCATATTTCTTCCAGGATTCATAAGACTGGATGGTTTTGGTCAGAGAGGAAGCAAAATTTTCATTACTTTGCTTACAACATGGTTAGTATGCGTTATAATTTAGAAAAAAATTACAGTCCAGGTCAACTATGCCAAAGTTGTATTTATGCTACATTTATTTTCTATAAATAAAAATCTTTAAATTTCTGAAACAGACAATTCTTAAAATAAAATTTGTTTATGA
>JAUZNK010088969.1:0-12621 GCA_035046665.1 Euphysa ruthae | reverse complement strand
TTCTTCAACAAACTCTTCGACTGCAAAGGACAAAGTCAGTGAAACTTTATCGCAGTTTTGTTGCCTCATTGATATCGGGATATCCATCTTTTTCAAAAACTTTCCTAGGCCCGCATGGCCATGATCGAGTGTGCGCATCGTATGGTGTAAACTGATCTTTGATTGACATGAAAACCTCTATCTATCACATGGTCTTGAAATATGTATAATACATTTTCGTAGTTACACATAGTACAAACCGCAAGTAAACAGGATGCAAGTCCCTTTCGGTCAGTATTTTATAACTTAACGACTACGTCAAAGACTCACCAGTGTAGTGTGGACACGCAAAAGAGCACATATCGATGATATTGGACAGTACACTACTGTCAATATTTCTGTTGCCATATATTTTTTGTTTGAGTTTATTGGTGTTGAAGCAGTAGCTGCTTGTACCTTTCGATTAGATGCAGATGATAAATTAATTACAGATTTGGAAGCTATATACAGATTTGATATTTACGTTATCGAGAGTTGAACTTGTTTCAATATTAATATCAGATACAATAGAATATTCGCCAATAACATACCATTTTCTGCAACACAGCACTTTACACTTCAAGAACAATTATTAATATGAAAACGGCATTTTTTCTCGATCAACCAAACTTTCTTTAAGGCTTTAAACAAACAAGAAGCCATCTCAAAAAAAAAATTTTTACTCTGTATTTCAAGATATTTTTGTGGAAATAAGGGATATTGACATGGTAGCGAACCGTTGCTAGGGGGAAATAATTTACAATCCTAACAAAAGGTCAATTTCACCAATAAACGAAGAGAAAATGGCTTAATTTTGTTTTCTATACTAACTAAAGTTTCTAAATCAGGAATTTTTTGTTTTTTTTTGAAAATCTGGGGAAGTTTCCCCTTAATATTCATGTAAAAAATTTTGACTATTTCTGAAGTTAAGGTGTCCACTAGTGAAAATGCTAAATTCTTTAACATTGATGATATTTACTTCAGATCTTGAGCAATGATATATGAAATTTTTTTTGAAAAAAAAATATTTGGCCTAAAAAATTGGGTCACGGGACTAAAAAATTACTGAAAGCACTGCAGTGCACAACTTTAAAAGTATAAATGGTACGGATTTGAAAGTGGCTTGGACAACATGTTATATATTCAAACTTGCTGTAGTAACTAACTTCAAAAAAATCAAAAGATTAAGTTTTCACAGGTTGAAAACTTCTCCCGCTTTAAAAGAGGTAATTTTGGGCCAAAAAAGGTCAAATAATTTAATAACCACGCATTTAAATGTAAAAATTTTACTACAGTAAGTGTACATTAGAATAAAATATGTAGCTTACTCAAAACGTTATTTTAACGTTATTTTATGATTTAACCATCCACAAACTATCATTTAACATCACAAACTACTCTAAACTTTTATAAGAAACAACTAAATGTCTTTTTAGTAATACAAATTCTGAATTTGAGTAAACTTTCATTTAACAAACAACAGAAAATAAAACGCTAAAATCAAATACAGTGACTAAAATATAGTTTAAACAATTTTTTAAAGATTTTCGTTCATTAGCATCTGCAAAGCCTTTACGTTCGGCTTGCTTTCGCTTAAGCTGGTTCTTAAACGATTTTGTCTCTTTTGGTTGCGTAACATACATGCGTAACACACGATCTATATCTGCAGATTTTCAAAACGCAGCAGTAAACATACCAGGCTCTATGTTTTACTTTTTATTTACTTAGAACCTCTATGAGCCCTGTTTATCCACCATTGAAGCTTATTACAGTTGATGCATATCCTATCTCAATCGTTTCCCTACCAACAAAAATGTCTTTTAGACAACACTTCCAAATAATTCAGTTTAGAGACTCGTTTGTGTTTTGTCTTGCCATATAAGAAACAGTTCGACAATTTATCGTCACTAAAATCAACAAATATTAGTTTTATCAATACATGAACTGCAGCTGGAATACCAGGCTTGTTAACTTATGTTTACGTATTATTAATTTTGTCTAACTGAAACTTACACCAGCTATCCGTGGTATACCGGCTCAATTGATGTTTTTTTCAGGGCCTTTCGCTTCAAAACAAAGAAAAAGAACAGAACTAACTGCTTTTTCCTGAAAATTCTGCTTTACCTCCTAAATTTTTCTTTATTCGATGCCTTTATTTTTTTAATCGCCCGACAGCTCTCTTTTACTCGGCGTATTTAAGGCATGTTAGCGTTTTTAACATTTATATATTCCGAAAGTATACCAAATTTTAATCGTATAGCCTTTGAAGTTAACAAAAAAACAATCTGGTCAGGATTTGTGTTTTGACTGTTTTTTTACATTAATAAATATTAATTTTGTCAAATGTATAATAAATCATGAAACTCTCTTATCACTCTCAAATATTGAAATTTCCTGTTACTGTTTTAAAGTCAAATCTAGGTCTTGCTGGTTCTATGCTAAAGATATTACAAAAAAAATGTTTAGCGTAAGCTCTTTGGTTTAGATAGAATTTTTAAATTCGTCTTATATTCAAAAATCATGGCACATTTTTACTGTGTTTTGAATGAATTCAGTCGTTTGACTCGTAAAATCAAATGAAAAATAATTTATCAAATTTATAATTTTTTTAATGTTTTTTATAAATCGAAACTACTTAAAATTTCAATAAACAAAGCCTACTAATTTATGGCCTAAATTATTTATGTCCTAAATTATTAGCCTTAAAGACCAAAAACTAGAGGAATAAAACCATTTGATCCAACACTACAAAATACATCACTAATAGCTAAGGCATAAGCAAACAAAATTGCTTTCTCAAGAAATACCAAAGAACTTTAAGAAAAGTTTGTTAAAAATGACGTGTAATGAAAATATGTCTTACATAAATGCAAATGTGTTTCAAAACATAAATGAAAAACTGTTTTCTGCTTACAAATTTGCTGCAGATAAACTCGTGAACAGAGCTGGTGCAGAAATAATGTCTAACCCACTGAGTAAAAAGACTCATAGCGGTTTGACATTGTGCCAGATGTCACTGGATGGGTCATGGCAGAAATACGGTAATGCTTCCCTTAATGGATTCAGAACAGCCATCAGCAATAATAAATGATTTGACAATCATGTTATGAGCAAATACTGCAAAGGTTGTAAAATTTGACAAAACAAAAAGGATACGAAAGCTGGTATGCAAGCCATAAATGTCAATTGAATCACAAAAGCTCTTCTGGAGCCATGAAAAGTGTTGGTGCAGTTGATATTTTTGATCGATGGCTTTTCATATATCCAAGATGGTATAACTCCTGAAAAGTTATGTGGTGGACACATTCAAAAGTTTCTAGGTACCACACTCCACAATAAACGCAAAGAATACAAAGGTTCTATTAAAAACCTAGCATGAAAAGGTAAAATTACCGAAAAAGTAATAAACATCATGCAAAATTATTTGATATGACAATTCGTGAAAATACCAATAACGTGTATCGAATGAAAAAGAATATCTTACTTCACTTTACCGATTTCCATGTATAATATTTAAAAGATAGCAGAGTAGAAATAATTTAACTTTGTTGCAATTTGGTCGCTTGGCCCAAATTTTAATTAATCTACAGAAAAAAGTAACTATAAAAAGCAGAAACAAAAATATGTATGTGACCCAACATAAGGTTGAGAAAATTAAATAATAAAGATTTGAGTAAATATTTTTTCTCTTTCTCAAATTTGAAAATTAAAATTAATTTCCAAGAAAAGCAGTTCTAATTTATTTAAACAATTTCAGAGATAATAATTTTCAGATCTTTCATGAGCTTTTAATAAATAAGTTTTCAAATTCCATGACTAATTTTTCAAAATTTCAAAATGGCGAGGTTCTGCTAGAATTTTTATGAGTTTTAACTTACAAAACATGAAGGAAAATTGAAAAAAATTTGTTGGGTAATTTTTGCGGATTGAACTTTTGGAACAAATCTTCTTTTCTTCAAATAGAATATTTTCCCGAGTGTAAATAAAAGAAATATTGGCACTGAAAATTTCCAACTAAATCCATAAAATTCTGTGTTTGTTTTATATGTAATGATATACAATGCAACAAACTGTGGGGAAAATTTTACTTAACGAATAAGAGAAACATCGCTACAGCGGTAAAGTAAACAAATTAATTTGTTAATGCGCGTTAATGAATCCTTACATAGTAATTAATATACCACCCATAAGTGGTCATATTGTATTTGTGCTAAAAAAAAAAAATATATATATATTTGTATGCTACTAGTGCAATTATGATTTATGAAGTGTCAGTAAAGGTAGTATTACAAATTTGAAAAATTGGGTTTTGATTGTTACTATTTTTATTTAAATTAACACATTTTTAAAATAAATTTATTCAACGGTGTATTCCTAAGAGTACTTTAAAAATTGATCATTCAATTCTGAAAATTATTTTTATGGTTCTCGGTATGTGAAATTTGTCTGCTTTTTAGAGCGGTTGTTTTATTTCAATGCTTGCCTAATTATCAGATTCTTGAAGTTCAGCCCACTCAAAAAAAACCTTACGATTGTGCTGCGCAAATCACTAAAGGTTACTTAAAACAACCGATGCAGAATTTTGGTCAATACAGTAAAGGAACATACATAAATATCACTTGGAATGTTTTGAAAATGTGCGTAAAATGCAATGAAGTGCAAACTATGCTCTATTAAAAAAAAGTTAATTTCATACGCAGCTTACAACTTACTAAACAAGGATTATTATGCTATTATTTGATCAAGATCAAGAATGATTTTGATCAGGATCAAGAATGTTATCAGAGATGATAATGATGGGTAATAAAATTTTATATTAAATGGTTAAGAATTAACGCCTTTGCTGTGTTGGCTGATTAAATATTTACAAACTGTTCAAAAAAATTTCAAACCCCAATTTTAACAATAAAAATAATAGGATCAAATTTTAGGTAATAAACTGTGAAAAGATTGGTGTGACGTCAATTTAAAAGAATCTACGACAAAGCGATCAAATTGATGCATATCAACTAAAAAATTTGTTTATAAGAAAGACAAAAATAAAACAAGGTCTAGATGACTAACTCGCGGACTTTCTTTAATCAAATACAACATGATCAGATTCTTTTCTAATTTCAACTTAAATAAAACTCCAAAAGAGAAAAACAAGCTTTTATTCTATGAACAACCAAAACAATATTTTATTCCTTTTTAATACCTCATGGTTTTTCTGAGAGTATTTTGATAACTATCCAATTGTGTTTCATTTAGTTGTAACAGTTATGAGCGACTAAATCGATACATGCTTTGAATTGACTTCAAAGACATATTTAAACGATTATCTAAAAATTTCGTAAAATTAACCTGCCAGTTTAATTTCACTGATTATGCATAAACCACTTTTAATAGATGAGCTATGTTGGTCAAAGGAAGCCCTCAATAGTTCATGTAAAAATTCAAATTATAGGTTAAAACGGGAGTTGAAAACAAATTGAGATTACTGTCTGTCGATTCTATCACAAAGCAGCTTGGATTTTTCTATGTACTTTTCACTGTATTAATAGCTGTTATTCTGCTATTAGTTTTTTTTTACGAAAGTCAATATTAATTAGTTATTTAAAATGTTTGGATTTGGAGATAATTTCTGACTTAAAAATAGCTCAACGAAAGCTTGTGCGTGCATTGTTTGTCTTAAAAACAAGAATTTCCAATGTCAATTTACTAAGGATTTTTGTTCTCACAAAAAAAAGTTATTTTCTAAATACAATCAGAATTGAACGACAAAATTGAACGACTGGAATAATTTTAATTTTCTAATAACCAAATAACAAAAACCTAAGCTTCTCACACACTTCAATGCCACTTGAAAGCCCACAATTAAAAAGAGACTTTACACATTATTCGATCAAATAGGCCTAAAATCAACATTTTTCCATGAAATTTTTTGATCTTTATATAAAGCATTTTTGGGTTTGTGCGGATAAAAACCATTTAAAATAATCGTCCAGGACTGTCAGTAAAACAACCCGTACTTAGGATGCGTCATTCTAAAAGTGTAGTTTATCCATGTTTATTGCCTGGGTTAAGCAAAAAACGTATGTTTATCTAGATACATAATTCTGCTCTCTGTCTATTTACTTAAAATTTAAGAGCAGCATACTAAAATCTAATTTAAAAGCATATCTTGATCATCCATATAAAGATATGTGGACTAAAATCTTCCCAGTGATGTTTTACACGACGCAATATGCAGTCTGGTCATTAACCAGCAACCTTGAATAGGTCATCGAAAATAGGTATGTGCTGTTGTGGAATTTTCCTTAATTTTTGGAATTCAATTTATTTATCGCTTGTCTTAAGTTAGCATATTAGGCGACATTCTATAGCCATTCTTTCACAAATTTCAGCTAAATCTTCCATTCATTAAGTATCATGTGAAATATTTTGATACAAATATTTATAGCATATATTGATAATTAAGAAAAATGATAAGCAGAATCGTGTAAATAATGCCCGTGTCTCAGATTTTTTTAAACACATGGTCAAAAAGCTTCATATAGGATAAAATTCAGACTTAGCCTTGTTTGACCCTATGTGAAAAGTATATCTGTGCACAATAGGCGTCACGTTCAGGTTTGACTCTTCATTAAACTATGTAAATGAATGAATATATTGTTCAATCAGGAAAGCATAGCTTTTTTTAAGCAGTGAAAATAAAACCTAAAAAATATTTTTTCATAAAAGGATTAATTTTCTAATTGCAGCAGTCAGGAGAAGAAAGACGAAAAGATTGTCCGATGGATAATGACGAACTTGGTCGATCTACTTGGAGCTTCTTGCACACGATGGCTGCTCGTTTCCCTGCGGAGCCAACGAAAACACAAGAAACCGAAATGCATCATTTCATACATAAATTTTCAAAGTGCTACCCTTGCACTTAGTGTGCATATCATTTGAGGGAAAGGTAAGAAGAAACATTTCATTTCTCTTCAAATGTTTATCTTCACACTAGGGGTATCCAGTTGATTCCTCACCAGCCAACCTCAATGTTTTCTGATGCACTTTCCTTCATGTTAAGGTTCATTCTTAGTTTCTTAAAACTGCATAGAAAATCAGTTTATAGGAAGTTATACTAGGTCTCATATTAACTAGACTAAAAAGAATCAAAATCCCTATTTATGAAAACGAAATTTTTTTGTTGTAGTTGTTCAGAATCTTAGAGAATATTAAAGGCTTCAAATTTTCCAAAAAGCTTGTCTTCACAAAAATTTACCAAAATGGCTGCACTAAACATTTGAAATGACTCCAAATCCATATAGCTTAATAAAATTTATCGGCCTAATTTATTTCATCGAAATAAACACATCTTCGACCCAAAATTTTTTCTAAAAGTAATTTAGTTACTCTTGTAGTTTTAGTGTGTAATGTACTAAAATTAATACTTTTTTTGCCTAAAAATCTAAAGGAAAAGTTGCTGTTTGTTTAATCGAGTGCTTATTACTATAAAATATTATCTAAAAGAGGGCGTTTATCCGATAGTGGATGCTTAATCGAGAAAAACATGTTGTCTTGGCTAACGCGGTTAACAAGTTTGCAGTCGTATTTAGTTAAAGTACTCTTTGTGATTATCTTCACTCAAGACCAAGTGTACCCTATTTTCAAAACCAACTACTGTGTTGAAAGATATTAACTTTTCATCATGTTATTGCGTTAGGTCTGTTAATTTTAATAATAACAAACTTATAATTTGTGTTAATATTTCATGTAGCTATGGTAAACACAACTTCAGAATAAATTTTACATAATTTTGAAACTTTATGCATACATAATAATTATATTTTCCATGTTTATTCAGGTTAAAGACTGATGTGCCGGACACGAAAAGCAACTTGGCTCTTTCAAAATGGTTTTTTAATCTTCATAATGAAGTGAACGAGAGGAAAGGAAAACCATTATTCGACTGTAGTAAAGTTTTTGAACGATGGAAGGACAGGTGGAAAGATGGAAATTGTGATTGATGATATTATTCAAGCATAAAAGTGATTTTCATGGTGCTTGATGTTTATATATATAAATTATAATTTCATTAATGTGGGAATTTCATGAAAAGAAACACTTTATACAGAAATATTTCTCAGGGTAATTATTGAAGAAGTTACTTGATTCCTGTTGTGGGTGAAAAGTTAATGGTTTTATGAGAGAAAGCTTTTTAAGCTAAGTCATATCATATTCGGTTGACGTTACGACAATAACATTTAGTAATATGGAAAAACAATGAGAATACACTAAATAAAAGTTGATAAAAAGTTTAAAGCCTACTTTCAATCAGCCAATCATGAGTCAGTCATGAGAAAAAAATTTCAAGAGGTAAAACGTTTTCATTCAAAGGAAAAGTTTCCCACTGGAAACGAAATAGATAAAAACTTCTTCCATCACTTGTATTAACAAAGTACTAATAGTTCTAATCCATCAATTTATTTTACAAGTATTATTGTATGACTTATTTTAGTGCAATTTTTCAAGTAATTATTGCTGTAGAGAAAGAGACGTTTGGTGCTTAATTATTCTAATGAAACGCGTGTTAAGCTTCAGAGGTCCAACCAAAATGTATCGAGCCAGAAACAGTAATATTGGTTATTTTTTTAACAACATCTACCTTTTTTGTGTTATTCTGATTTTTTTGAAATGGTAGGTGTAGAAATTTGAAAAAAATGTAATTTTCTCGAAATTTTTTTTTTTTGTGTTACGAATTTTTAACTTCGTTGGTATTATTTGCTTACTTCTAGATTACATTGGTATAAATAATGGTATAAATAAACACAATTATGGAGAAATCTAATACATCAATAAAAGCATACATTCTTAAAAGGAGGAAATCTGGCCCTCCTTACTTCATATAAAAATGATTTGATTTGTTAGTATTAGTACATCATTCCCAAGCACCACCGCCATCGATATTCTCGGGCTCGAGCCAGCCAGTACCGTGTCGCAATATGATGATGTATAGAATGTTGATGTAAAAATAACTCTTTTGATTTGTTAATTGATACTTCAATTTTCTCATCAGTTATTTTACTCATTATCTGCTGCCAAAACAATCAATCGCGTGAAATCTCATGTCAGTTCAATTTAGAAAAAAATAAGGAAACGTACATTTTATTAGGTATGAGTTGTCAGAAATGTACCTGGACACAATAAATTTACACAAGTAAATCAGTTCTTTCCAATAGACCCAGGGAACTAGCTGCGAAATAAACAATAGGGCTATTGTTGTCATTGGAAGAGGTCACCTGTCACTTAAAAAGTTTTGTGGGTTCATGAATATTCCACCGCCAATGCATAAAAATCGTGTTGGCGAACTTCAAAAAAAATTTTTTTCATCATACAATGTAGTATCACAAAACTCAATGTATAATGCTGCTATTGGGTTACGCTATTTAGACTCAGTTGAATTTATATAACAATATCAGGTGATGGAACATTGCAGAGACGGGGATACTCCTCCTTAAATGGGAGTTGTTGTTCAAAAATTAGAATACGTTGGAGACATCCACTCGACGTTGTTAAGGTAAAAAAAAAAACTTTTCCGGATTTTGTATTTTTTTTTTTTTATCTTTATAAACATATGAATTATCTTGTATATGTATATTTCTTGAACAAAGTTAACTTTAGAATAAAATTATCAAAGCAGTACTGTATCATGGAGAAATAACCGACAAAATTTACTTTGCATGAAGTTTATACAAATAGAGTATTTTAGGTGAGTAACCTAGAATCCGTGCAGGACGTATTGTAAATCCGTGCGATTTTTGTATAAGAAGCAATTGTTATATATATTTTTGGAAAGCCTAGGATGTAGGAAATACGAAAAAAATACTTTGCAATTTTTTTTGAAAATTTTACAGACCAAAATAAAATATGACGTCACAAATAATAAAAATGCTTATAACTTTTGATTAACTGTCTAAACTCGATTCAAAATTTCTTGACAATTGATATCACAAGAGATATCACCTGGTCAGTAAAATACTGCTGCATTGATAATAGAAATCATTACTTCGTTAATACTAAGGATAAGAATTTATCTAATATTAAGTAATTGCACTCACTGCAGGTCAAAAATATGTCTGATAATTTTTTTTAACTTGATATTTTTATATTTATTTTTCTTATAGATTAAAATGCAAAAATATGAAGAAGCACGATGAGTCGCATAAGATAAAAACAAAAAATCACTAGTCCTCAAGTCACTAAAATCATACTTTATTTTAACCCTTTCACCAACAACGTTGTAAATTTCCATGCTATATTTACAATTTCACTTATAAGATACTTAATTTGTTAAATCGTCAAAAATGCTAATTTTTTTCTTCTAATGCGGCAAGGACTTTTTTCTCCAACTTCTCTTTTGATTGTGTGATATCAATTCCCTTATCCCTGTGATATCCATTCCCTTATCAATCCAACACTGCTTAACTACTTTTTCAGCATTACCTGGTTTGATTCCAAATTTGTCTTTTAGATCAAATCGACCAGCAAGATCTGAATAATTTGTTTTGGTTCCCTCTGCGTAACCAAATACTTTTGTAAGGCATTCAACAGATTTCCATCTACAGTTTTTAAGAGATCCAACATGACCTTAAGGTCTTTTTAACCCCTAAACATTATTTTCAGTATTTAATTTTAATTTTCAATATAAGCGTGATAGAAAATGACTTGACCAACAGCTCTGTATTATAAAGCAAAACTTATAGCTTTAGATAACTATTCTCTATCATATCATAGCAAATAATTGTTGAATGTTTTTTTTTAAATACAAACGTTTCAAAATGTCCGATTTTTATTTTATTCAAACATTGGTGATCACTTGTAATATTTCGAATGAAATATTTACAGCGGTTTCTTTGGATTCCTTGCTCTAATATTGAATATGTTTCCACGAAATGCAAATATTTCTACCTTTTGCACGTTTTCTATATTTTTCTCTGTGTGTTTTTCAGCTCCTAATACTAGCTCTGTGTTATTTAAACTTTATTTCTAGTTTGCAGTGATAAATTCGTTCCAAAAGTGCAAAATTACATTAATGATTTGATAAAACAGAAACAATATCATGATGCAATGTAAGTTACATATAAAATCTGAATCTAAACAACCCTTGCATTCACCAAGGCTATGTTTTTCGTTGTTCGGGAGATAATTTTTTTCACTCATCTTGACCAAACACTGAAAGAACGTTATTTTTCATCAAGGTGATTGCTTTTCCAAGGTACCTGGCGTTATCCACTACTATTGGAAACTTAGATACCAATACTTGATAAGTGATACCGTAACTACCTTCATCTTTAAATTGGGTTTTAAAGGTATAAAATTTGTAATTAAATTCTCTAATTTCAAAACTTCCAAATGGTTCATCAAGGAGGCGATTTACTTGACTTGACTAACGATTCTCATCACGCGATGCTTATGTGTTAAATTTATGATGCTAAAGGTAAGTTTTCATTATAAGAGATTACACAACAAACCAGTAGAAATAATGCTTTAAAAATATTACGTATATATTTCATAAAGCAAAAGTCTAACAAAGCAGTATGTAGAAAAAGTCAGATAATGTAACACGCTTTACAAATATAAATTATTGTTTAAGTCTGCGTCGCCAACACAGAAGACCAAATACCATTCATGGCACCTCTTACACTCAACCCAAACAACATTATATTTTTCTTCATTGATGATGGTGCATGGTGTAGCTGCACTCAGCTTTTCTTCTTCATCACTTTCACTACTGTACTGTCTCGCAGTCTGAAGAACTGTTCGTCACTTTTGTTTCTTGGGAGGTTTTTTGTCCTCTACACTAGTACACTATCTGGGTCCCGAGCCGTATTTCGTCCCAATGGATATCTAGTGTCTACTGTTATGTACACAACCAGCAAAATCACATAGGTCTTGTACAAAGAAAAAATATTTTTAAATGCCGTTTTGAAGGTAATAGTAGGATATAAAATTTTAAAGGAAATCTTAGGAAATAACGTTTTAAGGAAAATATTTGGGAAATAAAGTTTTGAGGAAAATAAATTTAAAGAAAAATGTAGAAATGATGGATCGCAGATACAATTTCAAATGAAAATTTTAAATAAAAAGATTTGAATGGTAAATGTTATGTCGATCTTCTTTCAATTAAAGTCAAATCAAACCTGAGATTTACACAATAAAATCTGCGTAAAACAAATGACAACTTGTTTTTGACACTATAACAACCACGACCCCAAAAACATCACATTGAAAAATAAACGCATAATCTTAAAATTCACCGCAGGAATGATGTTTTGTACGCACCCAGAAAAACAGATATTTCTTTGCAAGAGCAAAGGTAATATTTTTATAAATATTTTCAAGAAAGTTTCATTTTTTATCCCCTTTTAAATCATAAGTAAACACTGCCAACTAAACGGTAATTGGCTACATAATGACTGAAAGTGGCTAAAATAAAATTGGAGGTTTTTTATTATCTTAACGGCAAACCCTTGATCGCACCCAGCCACTTCCGGTATATATCCGATAAGCGTGGCAACATGAATATGGACGTCACCCCTTAGCTGAAAAGACACCTGGGCCAAAAGTTTCAGT
>JAUZNK010088958.1:0-12623 GCA_035046665.1 Euphysa ruthae | reverse complement strand
TTATCATATGAAATTTCAACGAAACAAAAGTAAAATTTCCTGGAGAAAAAAAGGAATTTTAAATAAAATAAAGCTGATAAGCAAAAATGATAAGAAATAATACAATGTGTAATCAGAAATTGTTTTCTCAAAAAATAATATAATTAAATTTTTTCAGACAATATTCGAACTCTTTCTTAGCTAGGAGTTTTAGGAGGTTTAGGAAAATTTCAACAAAATTGGAAAATAATTAGCTGAGAAAACCTAGAAGTGGAATTTGATAAAACAAGTGTTTTCATTATTTGAATTAAAAATTGCCCTCTATATGGTCTTCTAGTAACATACACAAAATAATATAGTTTTTGAGAAAAATTTAAATGCACTGTGAGTTCTAAAATGTTTAAGTGTGGTACAGAAACACACATTTTTTTCAAAAATCTATCAAAACCTTTCTTTTCTGAAACCTAATATTAAATCTAAAATAAAATTTTATGGAAGATGGACATAGGTGAAATCCTAGCCAAAACACATTTCTATATCAAACTGAAGTTTTGATTACTGTGAAAATAAGTAGCTGATATAAAAGAAGTATAACATACTTTTATAATCTCAATCTTCCTATATAATTTTCTAGCATCTGACGGCATCGCTTCTTGCATCTCACGTGCCAACTGTCTCTCAGCTTCAGCCAACCATGGTAGAAACACTTGCAGTTTATTCACATATTCTTGATGTTTACTTATAGATTCATTTATAAGATTTCCTTTGAATGACAACACTCTGATAAGCTTCTTGTATCGCTCATTAATCTCATGTAGTTTTTGTTCAAGAACCCATGTCTGACTTGTAGCGCTAACAGTAGTTGACAAAGAGTCAGGTATGCTAGCAAGATAATTTTCCAACTCTGATTGAAATGACTAGAATAAGTAATCAAGAACTTACAATTGCTTTTCAGGGAACTATAATTAAAATTGGTAATACAAAAAAGCGTTAATGACAAATAACTTCTGAATATTTAAGGCAAATTTGAACAAAATAAATTTTTTTGGAGCATGGAAATGAGTTTTCAAAAATTGTCAAAATAGCAAATATGGAAAAACAGTCAGATTTATTTTCATAGCATGGATCTCCCAAATAATTTTAGGCCTATGCCACAAATGAAAGAAAATTTTTTACAGCAGTAAAAATGTTTTCTTTTATTTTTATTTATTTTTTTTGATAAAATCATATTTGAAGTTACAATATGGCAACCGAAAAATAAATTTAATTAACAAAATACTATTGAGAAAAATTACATACTTTAGCTTCTGCCAAGAAAGCTTCCCCATGATGATTTACTCGATGAAGATCAGTTTCATGACGACGCACGTCATTCACAAATTGCTAAATAGTAACAGTATCAATAAAGCATCGTGAAAGGGAAAAAAATTTGGGCATTGCTATATAGGAGATAAGAAAAGCAAAAAAATAATAGCTATTTAGGAGATAAGAAAAGTAAAAAAAAAAATTGGGAAAACTTTTCACTTCATTGTAAAACATTTTTAGCAAAAATTTAAACAATCAAATTTTCAGATGATTTAGATACTAGGACATCAACTTATTTTATAGAGAGCGAATAGACCAAAAAGAGGTGAACTGGTTTTCCACAGATCTCTTTTTGAAAGGAAGAGTTAGACACAGTGGATTTGCTTGTAACTATAGTGGCAATTGTAAAATCTTATTGTATGGGAATGACATTAGCAGAATGATTGAAATTTTAAAAAATATTCAATGTGATAAAACAATATGCTATGAAATGAAATGAAACTAAGTTTTTAGGATTTTGCACTACTGATTCATTTAACTAGAGTTAGTAAGAACAAAAAGATTATTTATTCATGATTTTTAAATTTTCCTAATAAATGAGTTTGATATCTTAGGAAAATAAGTTTGCCTTTATTCCTGTGAAATATCATGAAAATATTTTACGTAAGTTATCAAACCTGGAAAATTTATTTAATCGCTAGCAATAAAAATTTGATTCAATTTGATCGTCTAAAGCAAGTACAATTTGGCTAGCACTGAAGCACTTTCAACACAGACTAGAACCATTTTCTTATTTATGTTTTTGCAAAAAATAAATATTGAAAGATACACCAGTTTTCTAATATTATCTATCTATTACCACAAAATATCGAATAATAAGATGCTAATATATGATTTTGATGTTATACTGCTCTATTTTTATATCATTTTATGAAATTTCAACATCTAAATTACTACATCTTAGTGGAAACAGTATACTTATAATAAGTTTGTAAAGCTTAATTTCCAAAAAATTCCTCATCAAAGAGGTTTGGAAATTCAGACACTTTTATTTTACAGTTTCTCAATAACTATTTATTATTTATGAAGATGTAACTTCGAAATATAGAAACGCAAAACTGTTGTATTTAAAATCAAGTGAAAATTCAATCAGTTGAATTTCCTTACAATTCAACCGGTCCATATAGGAAAATGTGAATTTGACATGTCACCTGTTTTAACTGATCAATATGCATAAAATGACTGGCAGTCAATACCCATAAATGAAAAATTTATAAAAACTATATCATATCTATACTCTTATATTTATAAAGCCTGCTTCTGAAATTCTCAGATATTTTTAAAGCCTACTTCTGAAATATGTGGTTAAAATGCAGTATTAATATATAATTTAATATCGCTTATTTGATGACAATGACATTTCTACCTGATGTCTTCTGAATAAATCCTGTACGCTTTCTAGATCAGGTGCATTTATATGAAAAGATTGTGCTTGCTGCTCAGCTTTTTTCAACCAGATCTGAAAGCAGTAAAAGTATTTGTTATAACAGGCTAAATTTAGGTTATCACAGCCTACCATATTTTATTATCGCGAAAAGACTATAATGTAAAAAAAAATTATATAAAATAGTTTTAATGAAGTTCTAGAACAGTTTACTGCATTAAAACAGAAATTTAAAAAACTAATTTCAATACTGCTCATGCTTAAAAAAATTTAAATACATTTATAAATTACAAAAATAAAACAAAGCACATGAGGCTATAACAGAATAAAAACAATAAAGAAGAAGGATAACAAAACAAATATTTTATTTAATAAAGATCAATACTATATTAAAAATTATTTGATAAAATATTAGAAAGTCAAACACAGTCAAACAACATGTTTCAGACATGTAATAGATAATATAATTCTTTTCAGTGAATTGAACACTGAGGATATAAAAAAAAATTGCTGCTTTAAAGGAAGCGTTGTTGATTTCCCAAAACATAAGTTATAAACATGGACAAAATATTTTGCAAAAACAAGAGTTTTTAACTAGAATGTGTTTATGTAAAAAAAGTGCAAGAATTGCTGAAACAAACAGCTCCTTACTTGACAGAGAATTAACATTTCATCTATAAAATTTTAAAATCATTGACTATAAACAAATCTAAATCCAACACTTGTATGGGTTAAAAATTTTCGAAAAACTGCTTCAGCATCTTCTTTGAAAGTTGCTTTACTATAGAACTGTCTTGTTCTCGATGTCATTGCTATTCGTATGTATTGATTTCTTTGTTTATTGTAACTAGTAAAATATATTCTTGAAAAATTTCAATTAACAAAATTCCTTAATTAATGGACCTAAAAATAAATATTTTTCTGGAACACAAACCTTAACCTTCGTGGTGCGGATCAGTGAAAAAGACCAATTCCTTCTGTATACGGGGTAATTCATAATAGTTTCTCAGGCATATGTTAAGTTTTGTTCTAATTTATTCACAAATACTCTCAGATGATTGGACACTATGTTTCAAACATGATTTATGAGTAAAATACTAATTTTTATAGTGTAAATAATTTAAAAATCAAACTATATTTTAAGTTAGAAACACCAATGGAAAAAAAGATGGCGAGGAATCAGAAAGGAAATATGCTTGAAGTAAAGGTTTGGCGAAGCAAAAGCAAACTGGCATGACACACGGTATGAATGTAAACATGCAGTGTTGTGTTGTATATTGGCCATACTTAAAAATACTGTGCTGAAATAAATAAAATGAATACATAAAAATACATTATATTATATTATATTGTATATTGTTATATTGTAGTCTTTATATTGTTATATTGTTATAACTTACTTAATATGTTTTCATTGACTGCTTAAAAATCTAAGATTCATTAAAATTTTTCTTCAAAACATTATCCATGTCTGTCAAACTTTATAATTTGTGGTAATTTTTCATAATTTAAGTGAAAAATTAAAAAGCATTCTCAAAAGTGCTCTGATACTGTATTTGGAAAAACCGGTCCACACCACAAGGGTTAAAATAGACTTTTATATGTCTACAGAAATTGCAAAGATCTCAGTTATAGGAGTTTTTTATGCCCCTGATCTTCGAAATTTATCACTATCACATATTTTTTTTTATAAATTATGTTCTAAATAAATATCAATACTAAAAGGTATTACCCACCCATCTCCCCTAAGTACTATTATTCGACTTAAAGCATTACGACTTTAAACAATTTTCAAAGCCATTAAATTTCATAGTAATGCAGAGTTTTAATGTCTTACAAATCAAGTTTTTTTATTTAGTCTGTATTATTATTTCATACACCTTTCCTTATTAGAGATAGTGTATGACAAAACAGTTATTTTGTCTTTTTTTTTTTTGCCAGTGCTAGTTACCCAGAACAAGTCTACGAAGGCTATTAAGGTGAAAAGAGTTGTTTAGAGCTAATAATGGTTATGTAACTAGAGAAATAAAGTAGAAAAAATTTAAAATATTAAGTAATGAAAAAAACTATTTTTAAAAATTATTTTTAAATAAATATTTTTACAAAATTGAAAAAAAAAATTTTCCAAAGAATTATGATGCCGTCCAATATTGTCATAACAGCAAGGAGACTGGTTTTAATACAGCTATGTAAAAAACATTATATGTATTTAAGGATTAAAATACAAAACAACCTTTGAAAAACAACTCTTTTATTTATTGATGCAATCACACCCATTTGATCAGCTTTTTAAGATAAAGTCAAATTTTACCTGATAAGAAATTTTAATAAAAGAAGCCAGAGATTAAAAGGTAGACATAAAAAACACTATTATGAAATATGAAGCATCTCTATAATAACGCTCTTAAAAAAAAGCCTAACAATCTTTACATGTATTTCACACACTTATTAATCAAATTTCATTGGTCGTTGCTATGCCTGCTGCCAAAAAACAACAGAAAAAACATGACAGAACAACCTTCATACCTGGGTTTAAACAAACTACTTTAAACAAACTTGAATTTTGAAGGTTTTACATACAACATCAAATGCAGCATTCTTGTCAAAAAAAAAACTTTTATAATGTAACCCCAAAATTTATTCTTTAAGGCAAAAATTGAATATTCTATAGTATCCAACTAATTCCAAGAAAGATATCTAAGTTTCAATACATTTTAGTGAAAGACTTGATTGACTTGACTAATACGTATTCTTTGGCAAAAAAGGTTTTTTGTTTAATCTTTTCAAATGCAACTACCATTCTAAAAACCGCAGATAAAAACTATATACAAAGTGATTTTTGTAATGCCAGGTTAGGAGCTAAAACTTATTTTTTATAAACAAAATATAATAAATCATGTTAAAAAATTTATTTTTAGTTTTATTATCATTGCTTTATATTAATATTGTTCCATTCCATAATTTTCTTTTGATTCTATTATTTAAAAATAAATCATGATCAAGAAGCTGATTCTTAACCAACTTTTTTTATTCAGAGTATAAAATTATTTGCTTTAAAAATACTGCCACTTTGTTTGACCAGATTTCTTTCTGATTTTGGAAATCATTATTCAATTAGCCACATAATTTTAAAATAACTTTATTAATGAAGGGGAGCTTCTAATTTCTGTTTACAGAATTTTATCTATGAATCAACAGTGACCTTATGATCTCTTTTTTTTTTAGTATTGTATTCACATATATTTTGCATTAGGAAATAAAAAGAGATTATATTAATTTGTTAATTTTTAAAGGTAATAATTTTATCATTTATTCTCAACTTGTCTATTGTCAATCAATCAAGATCACTTTTCACAAAAAAAAAAAAAAAAAAAAAGTAGTACAAAAGCTTGCTTGCTTGAGTATGTCAGGTTTAGGGAGAAGATTTACACTCCTGGGATTAAATACTAAACGTCAAATATTATTCAACTATATCTATATTTACCAAATTTTTGTTTAGTTAGCCAAGGACTTTAAAAAGGTTGAATAAAATTTTTTATCTAAAATAATTTATATAAATAGAGCTGTTTACCAAGGCAAAAATCTATGTGTGCATATAACAAACATCATAACACAAAATTAAAGTGATAAGAAAAGAAAACAAATATAATCAAAATATACCAGAAAATGACACCCTATGTTTTCATTTTTCACCTTTATTAAAGGGTTTATGAAAATATGGAAACCCTGAAAATTTGAGTACCTTTTATTTTTTTATTTTCAATTTATGAATTTAAATTTTGAATTAAGTTCAGGGTCTAGGTGATTAAATTATTTAACCCAAAGAAAAAATTATAGGAAAATAATTTTTTCAGAGTCAAAATAATGATAAAAAAAAATTTTTTAAAGTCACCGAGCACAAGTAAAGAGGCACACAAGTAAAGAGGCACACAAGTAAAGAGGCACACAAGTAAAGAGGCACACAAGTGAAGAGGCACACAAGTAAAGAGACACACAAGTAAAGAGGCACACAAGTATGCAGAGACAGGAAATTTGTTTAAGTTATCATATTTTATTACATTAAAAACATGAAATAAAATTTAAGATTTTAAACAAATCCACCCAACAATAGTTATATAACTTACCTGAAAATTAATAACAGGACGGAGAGGAGGGACACTTACTGTATATGTATCCATACTGAAAACATTCACACCCTCTACACAAAGATTATGAATGCAAAGTAAAAATATCTTGTTAGACAGTTAATAAATAATCTCAAATTGATCCTGATATAATTCCTTAATTTCATACTTGAATGAGCACACAAAAAAGAATCACTCTTAATCTCCTTTACAATATATCAACAATGAACTTGTTCATGTACCTAGGAATCACCTTATGTTGCTCAGCAACATTTTACTCTTAGATGATTGTTTTGAAAAAATTAAACTCATAGATTCAAATCATTTAATGCAGATAAATTTCAGTTGGGTGTTAACAATGGTAAATCTGTTCAAAGACAAGAGAATTCAATGTATTTGTAACCAGTTTTCCTTGATTAAATAAATTCTTAGATTTCCTTTATGCAAACATTTAAGGCGTAATTCCAGATGGACTCATAGGTATTAAATTACATTCAAACTCTGTACCATACTAGGAACATGTTACTTAACAACAACTACAAGTAGTAAGAGTAATGATTTAGCAGTACTGGCATGAGAAAAATCTTCATTACTACCAGACTCAGACTGATGACTAAACACTTTTAAGTAAGGTAATGATGATTTCACATGGGCAGCAACTAAGAAGAAGTTTAACAAAAATACGCTGGAATTTTTTTTTTCTAAAATAAAATTAACATTTCTCATATGTGTGCTGTATTTTTTGTAGATAATACAGGATAATAACAAGAATCGCCAGGCAGCAATTGTCTGAATGAAAAAATAAAGAAATAACACTGAGAAACCAATAGGTTTAATAACTTTATAAACTTTATAATCTAAATTCTTTTCTGGCTGTTAACACTAGTTTTTTTACTAGATTTCAATATTGTTAAATGCAGAATACTAAAATAGATTAATAAGAACTGGAGACTCCAATGACTTATGGATAAAATAATGAGGATTAAGATTAGTAATTTATTACATAATTCTTAGTGATAAAAAGTAAATATCTGATGTTTATGAAGTTTAGACATAAACATACAAAAGAAGCAAAAATAATTAGTATTCTATCCTTAATTATAAATATTAGAAAATTAAAGATGGAAAGAAAAATTTACAACAGTAAACAATAGGAATAGCTCCCTTGCAAAATGTTTTTTTATCTTAGAGTTAGAATATTGCTCTAAAAATAAACATTATTTATGCATATGTTTTATCTATTTCAATTATTTTGCTTAGATGATATAATCAACTTGCAGGAGAGAGACTGGTATTGAATTTTGTTGTTATTGAATTTATGATGACAATGAAAACTGAAGTTGTCTAGTATAAATAAAGATGACAGTTTTGATATTTCCTAATACTGAATTGATCCAATTAGATAAGATATAAATAGAAGGCGCTGATAAAAAAATACATGGCTAAATAACCAGAAAATGAAAATACGTCCTGTTACTGATGAATGAGTTCCCCTTACCACCCAAATGGGTAACTCAACACATTTTACTTAATTTATAACTGTTTAAAATCTTTACAAACACCTCTCCATCTGCCAAAATCAATAGAAAATCAATAGGAGGAACACTTTTAAAGCCCAGAATAATATTTTTAAAATAAACTTGGTTTTTGTGGAATTTAAAACAGTAATGAAAAAAATCAAAATGATATTTCACGCTCCAAAAATTAAATAAAGGAATACAACACAATGTTCCATTGATTAAAATAAAAAAAAAAAAAAAAAAAATGCTCTTGCATAAGTGAACTAAGGAGCATTACAAATAGTGCACGACTAAAAGTAATATAATGATCTCATGTGAAATGTATATTGATAGAGAAAATTTTATCTAATATCTTTGTATAAAAGGAAGCCACTGTGGCAAAACCAGGGAAAAAAAATTCCAACAACTAAATAAAAGAAAAAAAAATCCCTCCCCAAAATAAAAGCACCCTTCCAATAATGCTTCCAATTGCGCACCGATTCAATAATAGCACAAGCTTCTTTTTCAACGGGTGGGTGACTAAGTTCAATGCAATGCACCCGTGCAATGTTCTAGAGAAGAACGCAACTGGACGACTTGTTTGATTTAGAACACCAGCAAGAGCTATGTCTCAGGCATCTGTTTCTAATTCAAATGGTAAAAATTCATCAATTGCACAGACTACTGATTTTTCTATGGCAAATTTTATCCTGTGAAATGCTTGTTCTGCTTGTTGCGTTAGAGGAAACGAATTTGAATTTACAAGTATTACGATTTTATCAAAAAAAATGTTATATCCACTGTCAGTCATAGGAGAAAATACCGATAACTCTCTCTAAGGATTTTGTCGTTTGTGGTAATGGAATTTCCAGGAGAGGTTTAAGGCGTTCCAGGTTGGGTTTAATCTCACTATTTTCCACTATGTATACTAATATATTTAATGACTTAGTTGAATGTTTCATGCATTTATGAAGAAAATTGATATAAAGAAGAGCAATGGTCCAAGAATAGATCCTTTTGGATCACCACAATTTATCATTTGAGTTAAAGGCTTCATCATTAATGGATACAAACTGCGATAAGGTTAATAAAAAAGACCAAAACCATTTTAGGGAGTTACCTCTAATTTCATTACAATTTAATTTTGAAAGGATAATGTGCATAAGAATTTTTACCAAAAGCATTTCTAGTAGCCACAAAAGAGTGAGATATAATTTCAGAATTTTATTAACAAATAATAGATAAACCAAATCTTATCTGAAAAACCATCAATGAAAAAAAATTGTGGACCTAAGACTTGCATAACAACATTTGAACAACAAGAACACTGTGAAAATTACTTATGAAATACACAATAAAAAGATTTAAATGCAGAAAAATAGTTTCTGAAAACGAAACTTCAGGGTACACCTCAACTTATTGTATGGAAATATAAAAGTGCAAAAGTAAAGAAAAGAAAATTTTTTTTTACAAAAAAACCCAACAACAGAATTGGAAAAATAAAAATTTGAGAAAACTGAAAAGGTTTCAAAACAATTAACCTCAGCAAGTAACTTTATACAATGTGTAGTGAAATCCTTTTGAGTTAGTTAAACTCCTAGTTGTTCTGGAAAAAGCTCTGTTGACGCAACGTGTAGCTTAATTTTCAGCAGTAAATAGATAGTAACTAACACAAGGGTTTTGAGAAAAACATAAATTAAGCAAAAAATATCTCTTTAATGAATATAAGTACTTTAATTTGTATTATTTTTATTCTACTTTTTATTAAAATATTTAGACCTGATCTGCAATAACACTAATATCATTCATTCAAGCAATAATCCAACATTTAACAGTTTATTATTATCAGAAGATTTTCAGTACCAAAAGCTGTGCTCAAATAGCAGCATATTTTATCCAAATCACTGGCCAAAAAAATAATTTTCTAGATTCAAATGAATAGAGAACTAAAATATAAGAACCAGTATTAAACTTTGTGGTGCAGACCGATTTTTCCGAATGCAGCAGTGTCAGACAAAAACTTTTGAGGCTTTTTTTTTTTGTTGAACAAAAACTTTATATTCCAAGATTCTAATTATTCTATCCTTCTCTTTTCCACTTAAATTATGAAAAATTATCATAAATAACAAAGTTTTACAGACATAGGTAATTTTTAGACAGTCTATATATAACAATCTATTTATTGTTCATTCAAAAACATATATATGTATTTTCCATTTTATGTTTGTAAGTATGGTAAATCTCAAAGCAGTTTTCAATACACAATGCAGCACTGCATGTTTTACTCATACAGTTTCAATTCACCAAACCTTTTTGTCACCATCTTGTTTTTTCGAATTCAAAAATTTTTTTCAATTTTTAAAATTAATTACACTATAAAACTCATAAACTATCTTTGAAACATATTGTTTCATCATTAAGAGTATTTCTGAATAATTTAGAAATAAACTTAATATGTGTCTGTCTTGTAACTGCCCAGAGAAAAATAATATAAATTATCCCGTCTATTGAAGGGACTTGTCTATTTTCACTGAATGTGTATCCCGTCTATAGATGGGATCCGCATCACGAGGGTTAAGGATATTGGGAAACATTAATAAAGGCTTATTATACCTATTTAATAAAAACCTGAAAAGCCTACAGTTTTTGTTAGGCCATACAGAATGAAAATGAAAATGAAAAACCATTTTCAGATAAAAAAAAAAAAAGAAAGTAAAATCCTGTTAAAAATTAGGGAACTTTTATATATTCAAACCATATTTTGAATCTCTGAAAGTATTATTTATATATGAGATGGTTTTTTCATGACTACTTATCCTGAACTATTTGGTCATATTCACAAAAAATTAAAAAGAACTTAAATAAGAAGCGGCTTGTCGATTTGATAAAAAACGTATTTTAAATTTTCAGCTGTAGCGATTGCTATTTAAAACGTTCTACAGTTGATTAAGTTTTTAACTTTCTGGTGAAAAGCACTTGAAAAATATCGCTACTTTCATGAAAATACTAAATATAGCTGTCTTTAACTAATTTTAATTTTAAATATCTTACCCCAAATGGCTGAACAGATTTTTCATAATCTCTCAACATGTGATGTATCATAATTAAACGTGTGTTCCGCCCCTCACATTCCCATTGCAATTTTGCCCACTGTAACTCAAGAGAAGCAACTTTCTTTTCAACTTTAGCTCGTGTTTCTGTAGACAGCTGTGATCGATTTTCTTGTAAATATCTTCTACCACTATTGAGTGTTTGTTCAACGGGAGACTCATAACTTTTCACATCCGTAGCCACATTCTGATGACAAAAAAATCGCTATATAGGCTACAAAGATTAGATATTACCACATTACCTCATAAAGGGGTCCTTGATAAAAATTGTTCAAGAGTATTTTCACTAGCCTTCTTCCTTTCCCTGATTTTTAAATTTAAAGTTCTGCACTGCACATAAAGAAGGACTAAATCGATTACAATTATAAAACAATTACGGCCTGGTAGAAGCATTGTTTTATATAATGTTAACAACTTTATACAACAAAATTCTTTGAGACTTTCTATTAATAATATTAAGATATCAGACATGAGCAGTATTATTTAATTGATGTTACTTCCAGAAAAACTATCTAACATAAAAATTGCAAAAAATATAGTTTGCAGTTTGTTGTATGCCTCTCACAGTTTGTGTTCCAATAATGCAAATATAATATAATAAAAACACGCAGTTAGCACCTAATAATTTAAAGTAATTTTTTAATGGAAAGCCATATAACTAAATTCTAAAGGAGAAAAAAGAGAGTGTCGTCAAAACATCGAAAACTTAGACAAAATCTACAATGTGAATTCATAAGATCTCAAATGGATTGGTTGGAGCAAGAAAAATTTATAAGGATGCTCAAAAAAAAAACAGGCTTTAAAGATTTCTTAATCTTATTTATATTGCATATCAATTTGCGTGAAAACTATTTTTAAAATTTAAGGCATTGTTTTTTCTGGAATTCCACCTAAAACGGTAAATACAACATTGCAAAATTAAAATATTATATACATATATAAGTATATATATGTACACACACCTCATTAGTGTAGCTTGGAACACACTCTATATAAATTATAGTTTCACTTTTAGCCAAAAACTTGTCGCTTGAGCAAATCGCTTGTGGTGCGAGTGAACTATAATTTTATATTAGAGTGAGCGAAGTCATGATATATGGGCAAAAGTATTCTAACTATTCGGAAATAGTGGGCTTTGCATTATATGAATTATTTGCATTAT
>JAUZNK010088947.1:0-12623 GCA_035046665.1 Euphysa ruthae | reverse complement strand
TCGTAAATAACGGTATTTAGATGTGTTTGTAACAGACACATCTGATCAGTGCACTTCAAAAAAGTCATAGAGTAAACAGGTCTACTATAAATGTTCCTAAATACACAATATAAATGATATGGTAAAATCAGTTGTTTACAATAATAAACTAAGGACAACACTATCTAAAAAAGATTCCAAAATTTTAAACTAAGTTTAAATAACCAATTCAAAGAAATAACCAAGATTGGAATTAATAAAACAAGGTTCTCTGTTTGCATATGGTGTTTTTGGTGTTTTTTTTTTAGTATTTAAATTATAATAAAGGTGACTTGGTTTATGTCTTGATAAGTTTAAATGGCATTATTTTTGTTGAAATACGTAGATTTTGTGTATTTCTCATTGAAAAAGTTAACACATTCTTGTTGATTAGATTGAGAAAAATTTATCATTGCAGGTAAGTAACATCATTGAAATTCGATCAATGTGTCATTTGTTATTCGATCAATCATTTGTTACATCAAAGATCGTCTTTGATGTAACAACTAACACCTCCACCAGATCTATTTCTGTCTTTCCTTAAGATTTGGTATCCACTAAGTTCAATTTCCCTGTCTTCTATGGAGCTGTAAAGCTTACTTTCAGTAATTCCAATAATTGATGGTTTTGAGATAATTGAAATCCTTCTTAAATATTCAATTTTTGACAGTATGCTGTTTACATTAAAATGAATGAAGTGTAAGCCTTTTTGCCTAAAAGGGAGTCACAATTGCTGATGTTCCTGAATAAGGTTTTCTATATCATATTGCACAGGTCCAGGATTAGACTCAATGTCACCAGATAATGTTAACATAAGAAGTTTAAGAAAAATTTAAAAATGTCATTTATTATACCAATTTTTTTGAAGGATTTTTTTGTAGAAATTTTTATAAATTATGTGAGTGAGAGAAGTTGTAGAGGCATTAATTTGATTACTTAACAGACCATATTGACTATTTAACAGACTTAAAATAATAATGAAATGTCCTATGTTAAAAAATATGAATACTAGGGTAATAAAATAAACCATGCTTAAAAATACAAATTTAAAAACAGTAACATATTTAAAGTAAAATTTTATGCAAGGAAAAGAACATTGAGAATAAAAACAGGAATACCCAAAACACAAAAAACAAAGTCAAAACTAATGAAATGTCGATGAAATGATTTTTTAATTTTATATTTATGTTTTAATTTATTTTTATTTTTTTGAGTTTCGTAAACACAAGTATTTAGATATTTTTGTAACAGACACATCTGATCAGTGCACTTCAAAAAGTATAGTATATTATATTCAGATAGTAAACAGATCTAGTGTCAATTTACCTAAACACACAATAAAAAGGAGATGGTAAAATAAGCTGTTTACAATAATAAGCTAAGGACAACACTATCAAAAAAAGATCCCAAAATTTTAATCTATGTTTAAACAACCATTTCAAAGAAATAATTAAGATTGGAATTAATAAAAAAGGTTCTGTGTTTCCAAATGGTGTTTTTCTTCATTAGTTAAATTATAATAAACCTTTAACTTGGTTTATGTCTAGATGAGTTTAAAATGATATTATTTTGATTGAAATACATAGATTTTGTGTTTTTCTCATTGACAAAGTTAACACATTCTGGTTGATTAGATTGAGAAAAATTTATCATTGCAGGTAAGTATATGAGTGCAAACAAAAATAAATTTCTGAGGGTGAAACATTTCAGGTTAGTTAGATATAAATAAAAAAAATGACCTAAACAGTATCAATATAAATTTCAATGAATAATCTTGTAAATACATGAACATACAAATAAAAAGTTTAAAAAAATTGAAAATAAAATTAATACAAAAATTTGAGTTCAGTAAAGTATATAAAAACTTAATTAATTGCATAAAATAATTTATTGAAAAAATGAAAAATCTCAAAAGGATCTCAGCCAGCAACACTTGTAAAAGTCCTGCCAATGCACAAAACATGTGCCCAACTGCCTCAATTCCACCTCCCACCCATGCAAGAATACCCACTATCACCTAAAATATATCCAAAAAATATTTATGGAAAAAATTAAGGATAACAATGGCCAAACTCAATGTGGAGGAAACTGACAAAGAACCAACTGTAGCTACAAGGAAAGGCTTCCACATGGCGTTGCCTACATCCTCCTCACAGCCACCCATCCACAAGTACAAGCAAGTCACCCTGATCTCGGAAAGAAAAATTGAGCCCAAATATAAACGAATATAAGAATTTTGACCCGAATTTAGGCACGAATTTTGGCTCAAAAATCTGCGGAGTCAGCATAAAAATCCTTCTTTACTATAGAGAATTTTTCGCGTTGTTGCCAAATGAGTTCCTGCTGCAAAGCGAGCTAAGCTCGCTTTTTTGTTTTAGCAAAAATTCGTAAGTCAGAAGGTCAAGTGAAAGAAAAAAGGTCAGAAGGTAAAAAGCCGGGGACCCGAAACTTGCAACTCTTTTGAAAATAATCAATTTATACTATGCATTTTTATAGATCTTTCAATAACCTCTGACGCAGTAAATCTTTTATCAAAAATGCAACATTATGGTATAACAGGAAAAATCCTTCAATGGGTCAAAAGATACCTCAAAAACAGGAAGCAGCTTGTAAAACTTAAAATACCTTGGTTTTAGATATCATGCGTAGGGTCCCTCAAGGTTCTATCTTAGGGCCATTATTATTTTTAATATATGTAAATGATATGTATATAGTTTCAAATCTTATATCTACTATTATGCTTGTTATGACACCAACTTGTTTTTAAATATTAGTAATGTCAAAAAACTTTTCTCTGAAATGAATATTGAACTTAAACATTTTCACAGTGATATAAGTCAAATGAGCTTTTCTTAAATTGTGTTGAAACCAAATTATTTTTATTTCATAAAAAAACAAGCTTCAGGATATTTATCTCTTAAATTCCCGTATTTATCTATTGAAGGAATGGAGACAAAAATACAGTTTCGATAAAATTTCTAGACGTTTTAATTGATCAGAACTTAATTAGGAACAGCCTTATTATAAGGTTACAAACTAAATCATCTAGGACGATAGGTATTTTTTATAAATTTAGGTAGTTTTTTGAATCCTACTTCACGAAAATAACTGTACTTTAGTTTTTTTCATTGTTATTTTCCAATATCACTTGGGGAAGTACTTATTAAAAAAAAAAGCATGTCGAGTCTTAAATTTTAAAAGAAAACATGGAAGTTATTGATGCTAGAAATGAAAGTTTCAAATGTTGTAATTCTAAATATTTGTGCCTTTATTCTTCATTTCTCTTAGAACTAGACTGAGGAAATATCAAATCAGCGGAGTCATATAGTTGGTAACAGCATGTGAATATTTAGAAATTTTTGAATCATTAAAATAGAAATCTTTATATGTATAAAACTAAGTGTGTGTATGTTATGTGTGTATGTTCCACTACTTCTCTGTACTGAGGAGGGCTACGAGGCTGAAAATTTCTGGGGAGGATCGGAAAAACCCATGGAGTGTCATAGAAAAAAAAATTTGGAAAAAATTGATGATTTTTTTTTTTTTTTTTCAAATCTTTCGAAAATTTTTCATAAATTTGATTTATATCATTTAAAATGCGAAAAAATGACCGAAATTATATAACCCAAAAATCAAAAGAGCAAATGCGTGTGGTTGCACTATATTGCACTTACATTGCAAATTGCAACAAATTAACAGAGATGATTTTTTTTCAGTTGAAGGTTTATAAACTAGAAAACATATGCCACAAATTTGTTTGATGTTAATTTATTCTATTGACAATGAATGAAATGGCAGTTTAAATTCATATTTCAATTAAATTTTTGATGGCTTCAATAATGAACTTCCTTTATATCACCAATTTAAACTATCCTTTCATTTAAAAAATATTTTGATGTTTCAAGTAAAAAGAAATAAGGATTGAGCCCGGAAGGGCCAAGATCTGCTAGTATTAAGAATAAATGTATTCATCTCAGGGCTATATACAGCATTGACTTATAAAAGAGGGTTAATTGTATTTGAAACATAACGGTTTTTTATGAATCATACCAGTCATTTTTTTGTTGAGTTTTAACGTATGTTAGTAAAATAGAACAGTTTTCATATTGATTTTGCAACTACATAAACCGTTAAGGGTATCAACAAGTGGATTTTTTTTAATGCAAGATCTTTGCATCAGCATAAACCTTAAAAATGTTTTATTGTATGTTTTCACTGGTAGCGTAAGAAAGTGTGTTGTTTTTTGAATACTGCTGCACTTTTCTTCTATTAACTATTACCATATACAATTTTTAATTTACCATGCTTTCACAAACCTTTATATATTGATTCTTTTACACTGATTAGAAGCTGATATTCTATGAGATCTAGTCTCTTGTTACTAAAATTTGTAATCTATATCTCTCACTTTAGCACTAAATTCCCAAACACTTGCACAAAACACTTACAGTAAACGCATGCAGCAAACACTTGCAGTAAACGCTTACAGAAACCACTTGCAGTAAGACTTACGGTAACACTTACATTAACACTTACATTAAGACTTGCAGCAAACACTTGCAGTAAACGCTTACAGTAAACATTTACAGCAAACACTTGCAGTAGCCTTTTAGGCTTTTCTCTATTCATACTAAATTTTACAGCAATTTTCTCCAGTTTCTATATAGTTTTTTTTTAGTCATGGAAGATATTATTTTCTTAATTCGTACGAATATTTTTAAAGTAATAGAAACAAAAATTAAACTCACGAAAAAACTTTAAAAATTTCTGCGCTTTATTTCATAGATTGGTGCTCTACACTTACATCCCGATTATTTACATCATATATAAACAAAACAAAGCGAGCAGGGATGCTCCACAGATGATGCGCAAACACAAGGAAAAAGTTATGGCGTTTATATTTATATTTAGTATGGTGCGTTTAGTATTTAAAAAACAATCATAAAAAGTAAAGAGTAATTTGGGTAATTCGATAATTCGAATATTACATGATTTTAATATAGCGTTTACAAATGGTTTTTCGAACTAATTTTTTATAGAAGGGCTCACGGTTTTGGTTTTGGTGAACTTAGAGCTCCCATTTGGACCTATGGTAAAGAAAATCATTGTTCTCTCAGGGGAGTCTTAACCGCTTGGCCAGACAACCATTAAGTTCCGGGACGCTCTACCATACTACCATATAAGCAAGACCCCCTTAACAATGTAATGTAAAATTTGCTATCTTCAGAAAATTAAAGGAAAAAGTAAAAAGAAATTTGGATGACCGGGGCGTCAATCCTCGCACCTCATGCATTCTGAGCGAGCACTCTATTTTCGGCCGAGACCTTTCTTGATAACCTATGTAAAAAAAATATATTACCTTATACCTTGAACTTGGTGCTACTGCATAATTGAAATAACAAATGGAAAAAAAGAAAGCTGATTAGGTTTGCTACGATCGTCCTTGCTGCACACCCAAAGGAAGGTCATCGGAGGATAAAAATAAAAGGCAAGATGGCTCTGAGTTTTGAGACGAGAGATCCCAAAATGCCACATCAGTATGTCAATACCGATGAGATGTTCAAAAGACAGGATAGGGAGTTACGTAGTATTTAAGGGGCCAAATGATAATATTAATGAAATAGTCGTTACAAAATCAAAATAGGAAATTAGATAGATACCCTCAGCTATACCCTACACTAAACGAAACCCATACTATATCCGAGTATGGGGCAGACTACCGATTGACACAAGTAGCCAAACTTAAAGACCAGCTAAATGCCGAGATTGACTCCTGTGATATATACCCGGATTGTCAGCGTTATCGACGGTATTGATGCCTGAGCTACTATTTTACTGGCCTCCTTACGACCGTGATTACAGTCCCAGTCGTTGCAATCATCATTGGATTTGCTGCCGGGTTAGGACTCGTGTGTGCTGACACAAAGCTTGCCTCTAGTCGACTACGAATAAAAGCTCAAAAACAATAGCAGACCCGCGTTCTCATAGAGAGCAAGCTCAATTTAATTGTGGACCTAGTCAGCAAGGCGCTTGAAGATGGCATAATAGGTCAAGACAAGTTCATTCATTCACATCTTTATTTAACGTTGGTTTACACATAGTCGTAAAGAATACAATATACACTAACCTATACTAACAAATTTTTATATTTTAATACATATAAACTAATAAATACTTAGCGACATTCACAGAACGAACATGAAAGTTGGTCCGAACTGAGAATATGCTTTTTAAAGTGGTACAATGAGACACTATTTTTAAAAGAATTTGTTGGGCTGTTCCAGAGACAGCATTCTTTAAACAGCAAAAAGTTTTCTCCGTAAGTAGACATCTTTGCTAGTGGTAGCTTTAATGTTCTAACAGTGCGCATGAGTAGGGAATTTCTTTAATCTCAAAATTTTCCCACGTTAACTCCAGATTTAACTTTTATACAGACTTATATGTCTCAATCATAAGAAGATTGAGATGTTTTGTATGAATACTGACTGTTTCCTCAAGGGAGAGTAGTTCATCAAGACTTAGGATAAAGTCTCGATGAATAGCTCTAAGTACTCCCTTTTGAACCCTATGGACCACGTTATAGTCAGTTTTCTTACAAAACATCCAATTCAATGGGTAATACAAAAATAACTTAAAACATAGCTCTGCACGAGATTCCTTGTCTGTGTGATATTCAAGTCTCTTCTTAGTCTAATCAGACAACTCAGTTTATTATTGGCCTGCATACATAACTTTCTGATGTCTCGAAAAATTTAATTTACAATCTATAATTACACCAAGAAGTCTAACATCAATTTTCTCATCAAATAAAATTAAACTAATTTGAGAGATGTTTTCACTCCTAAAAATATTATTTGAAATTTTGTTTTGAACCACTCTTTCTGAATTTCTTTCTGTTTTAGAAGAATTTCAAAAATGCCACGCTAGGAAAAAGGAAGTACAATCGAGGATGCAGAAAAAAAAGTATAGAGCTAGACAAGGCCACAAAAAACAACTTGGTCGAGAAAGGGTTCAAGGAAGCTCGCCATTTCTTCATAAAAAAAAAATAGGGGCAGGAAGCTCATTTTAGAGATCAAACACTTCAACTCGCCACCAGCGTATATGAATCAACAATCAGTGCATCAAGTTGGGTATGCATCGATTAATAAGTGCTTTTATAAGATAATAAAAATTTACAAAAAAAAAATTTCCAAAACTATAAAAAATTTTACATTTAAAATTAAAGATATCAGTCGAATTTATCGGATATTTATGAGGTATTTGATGTTTTTGCCCCAAGGGTGTTTTTTATCATTGATATAGTTAGTCATGAAAGTGCTACCGCCACTCCGCATCAGGAAGTTAAACTTCGCCGACTCTGAGCTATAACCCAGCGCTAGGGAATTACACTAAAAAATATTAGAGGCTACTACGCATTCTTATCCTCCTGATGGATATTCTTTCGAGAGGCCATTCACCTGCTTATGAAATTTTACCGAAAGAGTCAGTGTGATGCAAACCGGGGCGACACGGCTCATTCCAGATTCCAAAATTGATTGAATTCGGTTTTCGATTATGGAGTTTTTTTGAACTTTTGCGGTGCATCAAGTTTTTTGAATTTTTGGTTGTAAAATCTTTTTATTTTATAATTTATTTATTTTGATAGTAAGGAGATTCGAACTTATACCACCGTTTTTTAATTGGTTTTGTTTTTGTTTTATAATTCTTGTTTGCCATTATAATTTAATTTTCTAGCTAGCTGTAAACAGTTTGTAAATAATATAAACATGGGTTTATAATTAAAACAAAATTTTATCATGCTGTAATTGAAGAAGTAGTAAGGATAGAAGGAAAACGCAAGAAAACCAGAAAAAAAATATAAAACCAGAAATCAGAAAAAAGCAGAACGGAACGTTTAAACAACAAGAAAAGGCCTGGGTAATAAAAGAACTAGGAGGAAAATTATAGGTATTGATGCGTTGCTAAGGTTGGTTTTACTTAAGGGGTAATTTTTTACTAGATTTCAGAAACAATGGAAAATGACTAACTTCTGAAGGTAATGATAAAAAATGAGTAAATTCAGGGAAAAGAGGACAATTTTATATAAAATAGACCTAAAAATAAATTCATTATTAATAAAAAAATCCCATATCTTTTCTATAGTAGCCGCTTTAAAGCTGAGCCAGCTTTAAAGCTTCATTAAAAATTCTTAGCTTTTTAATATTTTATCTTATTTTCTTGGAAAAAATCTGGCTAAAATCCTTCTATTATCCTTCTTTTTTTTCTCTAGCGAGAAAAATATATCCTATACATTTAAATGCTAATATAAACCAATCAAATTTTTGGTATTATTATTTTTTTTTTTTTTTTTTGTTACTATAATATATTTCAGTACTAGTAAACTAATTGCAACAACTACATTTAAAAACCTTCCACTTTCTAACCAGTTTTTAAAAACAAGTATAGAAGGAGAATTTTTTAAGTCAGCCGGAAGGCTATTTCAGAGAAAACAAGCCTTGGAAAGAAGTGCATCAGTTCTTTATGTAGGAGTTTTAGCTTTTCATTATTTTATTTATTTGCTTTTTATTTACTATTTTATTTATTACTTTTTTTTTATTTTCTTACGCTTCCAGTGGTTAATACAAAAAAAGAGGTAAAGAGAAATAAATTCCTTGGCGACCATGGCCTGTTAGTTTGTGTACCTTTTTATGACCAGCTTTTAGTGGAAGTCATTAATTTCATCATAAATTTTATGAAAATCTGACCATGAAAAATGTAAATTAAAATACAAAAGAAAACAAGCAGACTACTAGCTCTAGCTATACATTCCAACAAAATTTTTTACATGATAACCCTAAATGTTAAAAAACATAGCTAACTAAGGTAAAAACAAAATTTTCTTGATTTCACAACATTATGGCATGGCCAAAACAAAAGATAGAGAAATTTTGGTTTACACAGTACCAGTATTGACACACATTTTCAACGAATTTTAAATATGTTATAGTAGAAAATACCTCTTTAAGAGGTTGTCTAGATAAATTATTTTTATTATAATATACTAAAATAGTATTTAGATCCACTTTTGTACAGATTGTATTACTCTTTTAGAGAATCTCTATAATTATATTTTTTTATTATATTTTTTATTTTTTCTATATTCATGACTTTTGATCTTTATTCTGTTTGTGCAAAAAACGTTAATGTAAATCATGATGCAATTTACCGAGATATTTGTCTGAAATGAACTCATGAAAAATTAATGGACTTAATTATATTGATTACAGTTTACTCCAATCAAATCCTTTCCCATGGTTTTCTACCATCTGTTTTAGAGGTATTTCCACTTACAGAAGTATTTGATACTGAATTTGAGTTGCTTTTTTCCTCAAATATGATCTTAAATACTGAGTCTATACCTTTCTTTACAATATTATTTCCGTCTTCGAACTTGAAGATTTTAATCTTGAACAAACTCATACAGAATTTTCCTTTGGAGGATCTCTTTTGCATATATTTAATTATTTAAACTATAGATTCAGAAAAGATTTGTTGATGTACAAATCAAACTTTCTTGAATTTATATTTGTTATTATATTCTGTCTTAAAAAATGTAAAGTCACAAATAATGGAATTTTATCTAGAAATTTAACGACTTTAGTCACTGGTCACTTACCTCAATTTTTTATTTTCCCGACTTTAACAAATCCTTTGTCACACGTAAATATAACATTTTCCGTAAAAATACCTATAACTACGATAATAATAGTTTCATTTTGTGGTTTTCTAAAAATTAACAGGGATGTTGTGCTTAATAAAAGTAACTTTGATGCGAAGTTTTGCTTTGATTATTTTTTCTCTAAAATGACTTCACTGTTAGATCAATATGTTCCAATAAAAAGACGAGTATTAAGAGTTTCAGGTGTAAACTTAAACCATGGATCACAAAAGCAATTTCTAAATTTATCCAAAAAGCGTAACATCATACATGATTAACTGTCTAGAGCAAAAACTTTTGAAAACAGAACCACTTAAGAGCTTTAACAGAAACGCTGCAAGTATATGTTGAATTAGTAAAAATTAGTGAAAAAAAAAAAAAAAAAAAAACTTTTCTCATCTATTTTCTCTGAAAATGTAAATAATCTTTGTGAGACTTGGAAAGATATTAATAATCTAATAAATGTTAGAAATCACACAAGTTCATCCCCAAATTGATTTCAAAAAAATCACACAAGTTCGTCTCCAAATTGATTTCAAAAAAATAACTCTTATATATCAGACCCTACACATATTTCAGAAAGTTTTAATAATTTCTTCAACGTCATTTCGCGAAAACTTAAAACTAACATTCATTCTTCTTATACGAAATTTATTGCCTTAAACATCTAAATTATCTTAAACATCCAAGTAATCATAGCTCACTTATTTCCCCTACTGCTCAACTTGAAATTTCCTCACTAAAATTCCAAAACTAGAAAGGCATCTGGATCATATCATTTACCAAATCATATAATTTACTTAAAGATTTCGATAGTGAATTTTCTCCCATTCCTGCTAAACTTTTTAATATTTCGTTCGAAATTTGTACCTTTCCTGACATTCTAACAACCACTTCTGTTTTGCCCTCATGAAAAAAAAGGTTCTAAATTTTTACGCAAACCGAGAGCTTCAATTTTGGTTTTTATCTCAATATTTAACTTCACATACTCTCATAAGCATAGTTTAATGAATCAGAGAGAATCTTAATACTGGTCATTTTGCGTGTGGAATTTTGATTGATATTCAAAAATCACTTGATACTGTAGATCATAGTATTCTAATCTCCAAATTAAAGTATTATGGATTGTCTTCAATCTTATTTATATGGTAGCACACAGTGTGTTTCTGTTAATGGGTATGAATCTTCTCTAAAATTTATTATATGTGGTGTTCCTTAAGGATCTGTTTTAGACCCTCTAAAATTTTGGATTTATATTAACGACTTCCATAAATCTGTCGAATTTTCTTCCGTACACCACTTTGCTATTGGCACAAATCTTCTTAACATCAATATATCATTAAAATCCATTTGTAAAAAAGTAAATTTTGGTCTAAAGAATGTCGTCGACTCGCTTAATGCCACTTTAATATTCCTGAATGTTGACAAAACAGAGTTTATTATTTAAAACAAATAAATATAAATATAAATAGATAAAAATATAAATAAATTTAACAGTATGCTATATAAAATTCGTTACTTTGTTGATAAACCTACTGTTAAAAATATCTACATCTCAAATTTTTTTTTTTTTTTTTTACTTGAATTACTGCTTTTAAATCTGGAGGCAAACAGAAAATTATCATATCAATAAAACAGTTCAAAGACAATTTATTTTCATTATAAATCTTCAACTCTTTAGATATTGAATGTTTATGATTCTTTCGTTTAACGTTTAAAAAAAGTTCTCCGTGGATAGTATTGGAATTAATTTTGGTTTAGTAAATACTGTCTCGATTGAATTATTCTCTACTCTTCAAATATTATTAATAAAGTAATGTGAAGGAGAAATAAAATATGAAACATTAGGCACGAATTTAAGCACGAATTTTCTGCGGAGTCAACAAAATTTCGGCACTAATTTTGGCACGAATTTCGGCCCGAATTTTTTGCGGCAAAAAAAAATATTTCCTAACTATAGAGAATATTTTTCGTTACTGCCTAATGAGCTCTAGCTGCAACACCCGCTGCTCTCTCTTTTTTACATTCGCAATGAGCTCCAGCTGTAAAATTTGCTCAACTCGCTTTTTGGCTTTCGAAAATGGCGGTATTGTTAATTTTGATTGGTTAAAATTTTTAATGAGTGATTTATTGGTTAATGCGAAAATTAGAAATAGTGACACATGAGAATTTTTTCTTGCTAAATCGAAACCATTGATGCGCGACATATGATGTCCGTCTTAAAGCTAGTTTAAACTTTTAATAAAATAAATTGTGTATACATAATACATATCGCAAACATACACGCGAAACATAGCATATTTTTCTATTTTTTATGTTTTTCTCAAACATTTCACTCTCCTAAAAGGCTCTTTGCCTCGTTAAATATTTTGAAAACTTGGAAATTATCCAACATATTTATTTTGTATTCTCGCGTTAATTAGCACTTATTAGTCGCTGCAGTGTGCTACTGAATTATTTTAAAAAAAATTCCTTTTAACAAAAATTCATATAAAATTGGAGAAATTGAATAGAAAATATATAAATTTAGGTGTTTATGTTAAAAAAAATGTTAATACAATAATAGTTCTCTCTCTGTAGTTATTGTTTTTAAATACGAATCTTCATCTATCATCACGATCCATCCTAATATTAATGGTCATGAGCAAGATGTGCATCGTCTGTGTCGTCTGTGTGGTGCTCTGTGTGCGGTTGATCTGTAGTTCCTTCGTGGTGATGATGATGGTGATGATGATGATGATGTCCGTTTCCGCCGGAATTTCCTCCATTATCATGGTGTTCTGGGTTTGGCAATGTCATCACAAAATCTGAAAAAAATCATAAACGGTATAAATTTAATTTTCTTTGTTGTTATTTGTCAATTTTTTTCAAAAAAATGTACACATAATGTTAAAAAGATTCTTTGGTA
>JAUZNK010088936.1:0-12624 GCA_035046665.1 Euphysa ruthae | reverse complement strand
TATATATATATAATTCTTATCTAGATGCTTTGGTACAATACAGGAATTAAAGACCACCTATGGATCTGGCTACCAACTAGAAATTAAATTCAAACTTAGTGAGGAGTCAAAAGATATTAGAAAACAAAGGTGTTACTCACATTTATTTTAGTATAGGAGGATTTTTTTGTGATTTTATTTTGATCCGCTTTTGCAAATCTGTAAACTTCTAAGAAAAAAACATTCAAAAAAGGAAATAGTATTACAAAAATCAAATCTATCTGTTGCTTATAATTCTATCAAAGTTAGTAACTTGTTATGTTAAATTGAATTAAAAATATAAAAAATAGGAACTTAACTGATATAGTAACTGCATAAATAGACACAAATATTTTTAATGAAAAAAGTGGAATTCTTTTAAAGTCCGCTCTGAAGTCATTATGGTTATTAATAAAACATATTAAGAAGATCAAAAAAGTTTTTTTTTTGAAGAATATTTTTGTTACTGTAATAAGAAGAAAAAACGTTTAGCATTCCAGTTACAAAATATCATCAAAAATTACTTAGAAGCGTTATATGTTATATATTTCAAGAAAACTATAAATAACAGATGATAAGTTATTTATCATAACTTATTTTTTAAGTATTATTCCTTAACAGAAAAATTAAGTTTTGATTAGTTGTGCTTAATTGCTTTGTTAGTTGGACATTCAACTAATAACATACCTCTTTTGTAATGCGTTGTTTGAAACTTTCCTGGAACGTTATATCTTTCAGACACACTCAGGGAAGAATAATATATTTGCCAGAGAAGTTTTGCTAATAAGGTATGTAGACTGTTGACCAAGGAAAAAAAGTGCTTTTTGATCTTAGCTTTATTCAATTTTTTTTTGCTTTCAGTATAGATGAATATGTGCATAAGATATCCAAACACGCAAGAGAGACAGAATATTTTGGACAAAGAGTTACTTATAAAATACCGAAAGATGATATAAAAAATCTGTCAGAAGTCTTTATATTAATGGAGAATGGTAAATTCGCTACTTCATTATAATCTTTATTCTTGCTTTTTTTTTTTTTTTTTTTTTTTTTTTTTTTTTTTTTTTTAATTGGTTATAATAAATTGCTTTTAAATTCTCTGTTCTAGAATCGTTCTTTGGTGCGATCCAGAATGATCTTGAATTTTTAACTTTTTGATTAAAAATGATGATGTTTTAAAATTTTTTTGAAGTTTGTTTCTCTATAAAAGCCCTTAGTGGTTCTATTAACAATTACGCTATCACTCTGTACTTTAGTTGTCAGTTTCTCCCTGAGACTTTTTTTTTCCCAATTTTTTTTCCTTCTTATTTGCAAAAATTATTTTAAAAGTTTTTGAATTCCTAAAGAGACTTTCTTTGCAGTACTATAGTGCATGGAGATGTTTTTGTTCTTAGAACAGTTTTGCTTTTTTTTCATTTGACATGTGCAATGTTAATTTCTTCTTTTTTTTTTGGACTCCCGACAAAGCCAACGGAGTACTGTGAATACACCCATGTGCATTACTCGGTCACTCATGTTCATCTGTCCATTCGGCCATGTTTTCAAAATCGGTTCTTTTTTTTTCTGAAATGTTCTATGATATCTTTAGGTCATTAGGGAAAGAGAGCTTTATTTTGTCGAAAAAATTCTTTGTCTTTTTTGTTACTGGATACGTATTCCCAAATATAGACATTTTATGCCCAAATATAGACATTTTATGCCTAAAATCCACATTTTAAAAATTTTTTCGAAAGCCTTTCATAAACTTTTTACCTGCATGAAGTTAAAACGACTAAACGAGGAAATCTTTTGATCCGTATGGTCACCGTTTTTTTTTTTTAAATAGTTACACTCTGATTATGCTAAAGTTTTATATTATGTCAGGAAATATTAATTCTAAAATGTATTATGTATCTATCATTTTGAAAATAATATCGGGCCCAGTCCCCAAGACACAAAGCATGGCAATTATAAACAACATTTTTAAAATTTTCTATGAAGTCAAAATACTATTGTGGGTATCTTTTACTCCTAATGGCCATACGCCAAAAATGTCCACTCCCTGAATCCTGAAAGGTTTCAAGTTTAATCGAAAACGAAGTTTTTTGAAAATTTTACTTTTTCTTTAGTTTTGCGTGTAAGCACCATAAAAGGTATTTTTCACTCATATGGGTACTTACTGAAAATGAGTAATTATGACTTATAACTTTGGTAATGTTTCTATCAGTTGTGCACACTGCCTATTTCCTAAAAGTGGTATTAGATAATAACCTCAATGTCTTTGTTTGAATATAAAACCTTCTATATGGTACGGTAAGTTTTACTAAGTCAACACAAATAATCCAATATAATATATCTTTTCTACTTCATAATCGTTCTCAACTATTTGTTATTATCATATTAATTTCAACTAATCGCTACTTTTTAACCTTTTACTAACCTTTATAAATACTCCGATTTTATTGGTAACATGACTGGTGACAGGAGGAATTTTTCTCCCAAAACATATCCAAAAATAATTGTTTATTATATAGATTTTTACTTTCTTTATTAAAATCTCTCTTCAGAAAAATATCAATTTGTGATGTTCAAAAAACTGGCAAAAGTTTTTTCTGTGTTATTCATATCCAACCTAATTGAATTTATCAAGGTGTTGCATTACACTGGCAAAATCTCTTTTGATTTTAAAAATATTTGCTAAAATATAGAATAACAGTTGTAACTAATAAAAAATGTTCAACTTATACACCGAAATAAGCTTATTATTTCTACTAACATTATAATATTTATAATGATGGATGTTGACTCTTCTTTTGATTTTAATAGTGGTATTCTGACTCTTAAGAAATTTCCAGTCATCAAGAGATTGCAATAGACTATTTTTAACAAGTTGATGAATTAAATTTTTTTTTTTTTTTTTATCCCAAAGGGAAAGCAGATGTTGGGATCGAAGAGTACAGTTTCTCTCAAGCGACTCTTGAACAAGTTAGTATTATTTTTTGAGAAATTTTAAACATCAAAATCCAATATTTATCATCTTGTTGAAAATCACTCCAGGTTGAGTTATTGAGTTAGTATTATTTTTTGAGAAAGTTTAAACATCAAAATCCAATATTTATCATCTTGTTGGAAATCATTCCAGGTTCCATAAACTTACAAATTAAAAAAAAAAAAAAAAACACTAAAAAAAAAACACTAGGCATTTATATTAACCCGTGGATCAACAAAGATTAGTCATATCAATATCATTAAGGTCATTTCTGTGCTAAAGCATTTTTTCGTAACCAGCTTATTATTTTCCAAAGAAGTTTCTTGAGGAAGGACATTTGTAAAGAAAATTCTTTTAAATATTATTTTATATCAAAAATTTAATCTTAAATTTTTGTTTTTTCAGGTATTCTTGGAATTTGCGAAAGAGCAAGACGATGACTTTACAGGTGGTAGCCATTCAGACACTGATGTCAGCTATAATGCCTTATAAATGTGCATTTTTAAATATATCACTGTTTGATTATGTTTAATAAATACGAATTTTAATATAAAAAATCTCCCATTACGAATTTTCTTTTTTATTACATATTTTCGCTGGATTTTTTGGTCACCAGCGTCTTCAGCTTTTACATTCAAATAACGGTTTTGATTGACGTCAATTTAATGGTTTCCTTTTTCACTAAAGTTACCAAATAATTGTGACTTTCCGTATTGGCCTACGTCCATATTCGTTTGACCATTTTTTGGCAGCATTGTGTGCACTGGATTTCAAGTGCTTCGCGAACTTTTTGTTTTGTTCAAATTTATTTGCTGTTTGCAGTGTTTTGTATGTTTGTACATTGCAGATTGATCGGATTTTTTTTCAGACGTACATTTCATATGTTTTTGCATGCGGGTGTTGATTTTCATTATTTTCATAATTTTTTTTACATTGGTATTCGATTAAGTATACCAGAGTAACTGTTAATTGGAAGTTTTGCTTTATTTTTTGATGTTAATATTGTTTTGAGGTTAGAACCAGATTTAAAGACGATTTTGTAGCCTGCTTTTCTAAATATATTTTTTAGTTTAAGTGATAGTGTAGTAAACCACCTTAAAGAAACATTTTTTAGATTTTTTTGACTAGATGATGAAAAATTACTTATTGGTAACAATCTTTGTTGGTAACGATCTTTTTTTGGTAACGAATTTGTTGGTAACGATCTTTTTCGTTTAACTTCACTTACAATTTAAAGCTAATTCGATTTTTGATATCGTATTTCAACAAATGTTTTTAAGTGTATCAATTTCCTCATTTATGTATCTTTTCCTGCATATCATGAATGTTCTGTGTACGAAACCTTTGAATATTCCATTTAGTATCTTTGGAACTTGGTTTGAATTATTTTTATTTTCACGTTAGTAATGGCTTCCTTTCTATGTATTTTTTAAACTGATAACTGCTTTTATCATTAAAAACAGTGAAATCTAAAAAGTTTAATTTTTAAAAACTTCTGATAAAAAAGAAAATTCATATTGATATATGTATATGTATACTAAGCTGACAGAGTCCTGTGAAATCACCCAGGTCCGTGTGCAATGCGTTTTCTCAGTAACCGCTCATTAGTTTTTTTCGAAATTTTACGCAAATATGTAAAAGTCATAATTATGGAAAAGTATCCATTTTAGATTTTTAAAAAACCTTGTTTTTCGATACTGGACCCGAATATGGTTATTTTAAGCCGAATTTAAAATTATACCCATTTATTAACACTCGTTTTTAAATTTTGTATCAAGTCAAATTTTGTATCAAGCAAAAGGACCACTTTTCTTGGACTATGTTACTATTTGTTAAAAATTCTCGTTCGGAGGCTTGGACACGTTTTATGACCCAAAAAAGACAATAATCAGTTTTTTTTTTTTTTTGTTATTATTGGTAATTTGATAATCTTTCCAAGATTTCCATTATGACAAAAAACATTTTAATTTATTTGTTTGAGGTATGAGTATTATTCATTCATTATAATGGTATACGATAACATTTTGTCAGAATTTCTAGATTTTTCATAAAATAGATTTTCCTGGAGTCGATTAATCACTTAAGTGCTTGATATAATGAACTTTACATAAGCAAGAAGGATTCTCACCCATCAGTATATTTTATTATGAGTCTAAGCCTAAAGGAAACCATGACAGTGAAGTTTTTTTGGTCTACATAGTTTTTACTGACTATTTTATACATAAATATATGCATACATATAATATATCCAATTTTTTTTTACTACGCATATGTAATATATGAAAATATTGGGACCACGATTGAGCCGGGTAAATGATTCATATAACGTAAGTCGTCAGCAATGAATATTATTGAGGTTAGAGGGCTACTTAAAACATCTTACCCTACAAGTGTTCGAATTAAATTGACTTTGATTTGTATTTTTATTTTAGTATAGAGGCCAACATGCAAATATATTGCTGAGATACGTATTTTTAATTAAATCGTTTATATTTTGGTGAATAAGCAAAGAAAATTTTTTTTTGCATCTTTTTGAGTGTAATTTTATAATCCCCTAGATCTCGATTTTGCCTTACCATTGTTTATTTTTTATTGTTGTGCAGCTGCAGGAGCATCATCCGCACCAGTGGACTCCCTTCCAGGAACATCTAATATCCTACAGACTTGGATATCCTAAAATGAAGCAAACAGTTTTTAGCATGAATAATTTCTATCATTCAAAATAGCAGGAGGATCTGTACGGCGCACCTATCAAACGAATTTTTTACAAAAGCCTTTATCGTGAAAAATGCCGAAAACACTATTTTTTTGACCTATGATCTTTCATCTATTAAACAAATAAACCAGAAAACAAAGATTCCTGTGAAAGAATGTTTTTTTTATCTTCTTGCTTCTTGCTATTTTTAATTTCGATTCTTAAATTTTGTGTTATTAAGATTTTTAGTTGTTGCTGTATATTTTAATCGAAATTTGCATAAACTTAAAATAAAATTTCTGATTCGATTTAAATTTTAATTGTGTTAATATGATTTTTAGTTTTTGCTGTATATTTTAATCGCAATTTATATAAACTTTTTTATAAAAGAACCGCATAAGTTATAATATATTTAGAATTTTCAACCTCAAATTATGCTTTGATTTATGTAATGACAGTAATATTTTCTTCACTATACTATGTATAGGAACCCTGTAAAAAAATTTCTGCTCTTCGTTGTTCTTGGAGTTTCGTGAAATATCAGCACCTTGTATTCTCTGTTTAATGGTTTTTGCCAAACAGATTTCCAAATAAATTAATACAGGGATTATTATATTGAATTTTTTTTTTCTTTTTAAAAATTAAATTTTTATTTATATATAAATTTATAAATGTAAAATCGAAATGTTTACTGAAATGAAGAAGCGAGAAGATGACAAATGAGAAAAAAGGTATTAGGCATAGGATCGCAGGCATAAATTTGACAGGAATATAGAATAATTAAAAACTTAATATGCAAACGATGTTAGGTATGCTTTGAATGGGATTATTTTCAAGTTCCTCTTTTTTTGAATTAAAAAGAGTTTTATTTTTATGTCTAGTTTAGCGAATTTTTTTTGCGATTATTAATCACTTTAAAACTATGGCTAATAGCTACATCTGGTTAAAGTTTACTTTATGGTTGAAAAAAATTTCAAATATTTGGTTGTTAATATTTTATTCCATTGTTGAAATTATTTTGAGTGCGCTAATGTAATTTATTCTCAATAATTTTAAATAGAAACCTAATTTAATAAATTTTTAATTGATTATTTACGTAATTTTATCATAATTACTCTCTTGATGTCTATAATTTACCCTGTTTGGAAAAAAAAAATTTTTAACCCTTATGTGGCCACAAGTTTCCTAAAGTTTAGGTTTAACTTGTCATTTTATATTATTCTTTGACGCGTTGAAATTTTAGAGTAGTGGTAAATTTCTTGTGGGACAAAAAAGATTTGATTGAATGTAAAGTGTTGAAAACTCAAATTATATCATAATTTTCTTTTCCGTACATTAGCTTTTCACCAATATAAACCCTCACCACAAATATTATTTGTAGACTATTATTAAATTTAAGTCAATTTTTTTCTCAAAAACTGAAGTCTCATTCATTTCATTTCGTTTAAAACTTTCAAATTCCAGAAATTAATCTAAAATTAAGCAATTTACTGCAACAAGCCTAAACGATTGGCTATCTACAATGAATTTTACATTTGAAGTATTACAAAATCTATTTAGGGTATAAAATAAATATTGTGATAGATTTTGACACTGAGAATACTCCCAAAATAAAAAAGTACCAAACAAAGTATACAAAAAAGTCATAAAAACTTTAGCAAAAATCTGTATGATCTGCCAGAGGAACTATCAAAATTTTTAAAGGAAATAGACATGGATCAGTTCCTAGAAATCACCCCATTTTCAAACATAAATATGCTTACAAAGTTAGACCCTTGTATTAAGTCTATTTTAGAAAAAAAAAACAGTGAAATTGTAAGCCGGGACAATGAACTCTCAAAAGTCCATCAGAACTTGTTTAAAATCATGGACCCTCTCGGAAAAAGTATGAAAAGACACAAAGTTTCTATGTTGAAAAATGCCAGAAGGACATAGATCCTGATACATGTATTAGTAATATAATTTCCTCGATCGTATTACTAGGACATGCAATTAATGGAATCGCTTACTATAGGAAGGTAGCTTCTCAGCACAAACGACGTTAAATTGTAACTGAGTGAAAATTCAGCTTACATTAACGAAGAATAAGAGTTGTTGTTTGGAGAAGTTTTTCACAAAAACTTACAAACGAATAAAAAAGCTTAAGAAGTAGCAAAAGAAAAGCTCCTACAAAACAGCCCTTTTCGTCACGGCGCTCTTATTATGGATCATCAAGTGCCATAGGTAGGGCTAGGTTTCAACAACATGGAGGTCTGTTCAAAGGGAAAAGAGCTAAGATATTTTCTCAAAAAATGTGAAATTCGTCTACCCAAATCTGAAACAACTGTTCTCAAATTTTCCACAAAAAATGGGATCAAGCGCAGGCGAAAAAACTGGAGAATCCGGACAGGGATCCAGTTATTCTGGAAATAGTAAAATGGTGGAAGTTAAAAAGCACTATTCCGCAGGGAAACGAGCCAATGGGCATCAGTATATGAAAAAGAAAACGCAATATTGAACTTAGAAATCAAAAAAAAAATAAAGGGAGTGATCTTCGAGGTTTAGCCTCAAAAGTTTTTATCGACAATATTTTTTTGATCCAAAAAAGAGAAGACAAATCGAGTGACAAAATAGAATTAAAATAAGCTTTGGCACGTTCCAATCTACCCTTCCTCAAGGAAATATCTAAGGTTCTAATAGAGACAGAAATGGTAGTGTTGGCCTTTCGGGTGGGTCGAGGACCAAGTATTTTCCCAAAACTTACAAAAGTCCCGGTGACTCTAATGAAAAGGTTGATGTTTATGCTAATAATTGACCTAAACGACTTTCTGCTAATACGGAGAACTCGAGAGGATGGCCTAACAGTCCGGGATACTCTTGTATACTTACTAACTCATCTGGGTTTACAATAAATTGGGAAAAATCAGTCCTGGAGCCAACTCAAAAAGTCGATATTTTAGAAATGACAATAAACAGCAGAAATGACAATTTCTTTACCAGATTCTAAAATACAAAAACTATTAACCCTTTGTCAGAACACCATGGCAGAGGAACTCCACTCAGTAAAATATTTAACCAGTACGAATAGAAAAACTATACGCAGCACACACAGTTATATCACTACAAATCAGATTCTTGCAAGAAGATCTGATACAAGCTTAAAAACGGGGCTTCAGTTACGTGTAAGTAAAAGGAGTCCAAATTGGAGCTAAAGTGGTGGATCAAGAATTTAAATTTAATAAGGGATCAGAGCATACATTTAGGGAACCCACAATTGATCATTTACTCCATGCAGCTTCCCATCACGGATGGGGGTCCTTCGAAGGGAGGTGTGTGGTCTCAAAATGAAAAATCTTAATACCACAAACGAGCTAAAGCTTTTGGCTGCAGAATTGGCAATCAAAACTTTTACAGGAAAGTGAACTCAATCCACATACTTATAGACAATAAGATGAACTCAATCCACGTACTTATAGACAATAAGATGAACTCAATACTCATACTTATAGACAATAAGATGAACTCAATCCACATACTTATGGACAATAAGATGAACTCAATCCACATACTTATAGACAATAAGATGAACTCAATCCACATACTTATAGACAATAAGATGAACTCAACCCACATACTTATAGACAATAAGATGAACTCAATCCACATACTTATAGACAATAAGATGAACTCAATCCACATACTTTCACATTCCTCTAAATCCACTGTAATATCAGTCTTATATATCTTGACAGAGCTCTACCAATCATAAATGTGTATAGGTCAGCAATATCGGCATATCATACAAATATTGGGTATACCCCAAATGGCCAACATCAAGAAATTTGTTCTCTTATGTTAGAAATAGATAATTCGCTGTTGACAAAAACCTAAGTGCGGCACACTGTTTGGAATATTTTAAAAATTGAAGATTTTTTTTTTTTTTTTTAATTTTTCAAAAAATTTGATTTCTTTTTCGATTTTTTCAAATTTTTGGCCGTTTAACCGTATCACAAATATTTAAAAAACTAGCAGATCTGGCCCGTAGAGACCAAGAACTGCTAGTCTAGTATAAAATAATAAAAAATATGTATTACATATGTTCACTCCATGTAAATAATTCGCAACCATTTAAAAAGAGCGTATTTAAAATCTCATTTAAACTTTTTAGTGTTATACCAAATATTGAAAATCGCCAAATTTCAAATCCTTAGTTAGAACAATTTAAAAAGTAGCAGTGCGATTGATAATAGGACAATTTCTTCCCAATTAGATAGTTTATAGTCACTTTATTATAGGTTAATAAGACCTATTTTAAAAATTAAAACATGCAAAGCTCTTACATAGTAGAATACAACAAATATGATATAACACTTGAAACATTATCACACCAACAAATATTTAATAAGATTCAATAGAAAGGTTTTTCTAAGGTTATACGGTACAAATTTCAAAGAAAAGATATCTTTAATTAGTTGTGGACTTTAGTAACTGTAAAGATCTGGTGTGCACACTGTAACTGCTGTCAATAATTAAATTCATTAAGCAAAGTTACTGTAGATTGCTGTTAGCGCCCATTTATGTACTCTGTCTATAAGATGCTTTTTCTTTTTGAAACAGAACATCCATATCAGGCTGCAATATATAAAGTATGATAGAACATGGGCATAAACTATTCACCTTGCTTGAGATATTGATAAAAAGTTTCTCAGTTGAATAATGGCACACAGTTACCGGTTCGCCTTTTTACAAATGCTAAGAATGTGATTATAAAAAAACAATTTTTTATTAATTTTTACATCTAACAATTCAACCTCGTTTTTTGCGACAATTTTTCATTACAAATGAATAAAAATAAATTTCTCTTCAGGGTTTTTTCTCCGAGAAGCATCAGCTGGAATTTTGAAAGGCTTGCCACAAGGGAGTTTATAGAAAACCAAGTGCACTTGGTGTTAGTTCAGCTGTAAGTTTGCTAATAGTTAAGTCAATAGAGGTATCACAGGCATATATAGAGTTATCTTTGGCAAATTACATACTTCAGTTTATTCAAGAAAAATAAAAATCGTTGAAAAAGTATTAAATAAAACAAGACCTATGTTTGACTCTTGAGGAGTTCCATAATGTACCTCAAGCCACTTACTATATGTAATATATTAACTTGTTAATTTGTATTAATTTATATTATAAGTCACTTCGCTTTTCATTTTTATACTTCTCACGAATGAACTATGCAGTATACTCCCATGAAGTCAATCTGCGTGAAAACCTAACAAAACCGTTCTCTGTAAAGCGAATCACCATCTAAGTGGGAAAAAAATAGGACGATGAAAGTTTCCCGATTATTGAAAGGTTGTCCAAGTTCATGACAAAGAACAACCAACGATTTAAATTTGTTAAAAAAAAAAAAAAAAACATCATAATATTCATAAGAATGGAAGTCTTTATAGCTGAAGAAGTGTTCAAACTGCATACTCACCGCACTGAAATCCTACGCATACGTTGATTGAGCGGTACCCAGGTGTGAACCGGGAACCTTACAGTTTGGAGTCAGATGCGTTACCAAATGAGCTATTCGGGTATAAAAAAAAAAGAAAAGAAATGTAAATACGGGCTTAGTTATTAAATACATATATCTTAAAATTATCTGCACTATTTAAACAATTTCACTAATATATCTGCAAATGCAATTTAAATATATTTTATTGACATCTTAAATTTCTAAAATTCTTTTATAAAAAGAGAGCACCGAAAATTTGGAACGTTTTATGTAAAACCTTTGCTGGTATTTTAATAATTTATTAAGGTATTCTCGAATACCTCTTGAGGTTTTTTCATAAAAAGCTCGTCAACGAAATTTTTCGGTAATTTAAAATACATTTAAAGGAACCGCGACACTGACGAGAGTACTACTTGTTACCCTGATCATTACTAAGATTAACTCGTGCATATCAAAAATTTGACAAGGATTATTTTTGAGATAAATGCCAACAAATAGCTGAAAGCTATTAGTTGGTCTCATTATCCAGTGTTTCGACTGCTTGATATATACTAGCCCCATCATATGAAAAAATTTTTATTTTGGCACCTTAAAATTTTGTTTGTGTACTTTATCTGTTCATTCATTTTAGATATAACTTACGGGATGAAGTTTCATGATGGTTCAATCTTTGGTAAAGCTGTTGACCATCAAGAAAAATTAGTAAAGACAGTTTTATCAATTATGGTAAAATGTTTGTATGGTGGTCTAGATTTTATATACAAAGCACTTTCTGTTAGCAATTTAGCTTTATTGTAAAAGAAACGGCACCAGTTGGTAGCGCAATCAATTATTGAGATGATCAAGTCGTTGCCATTCTTACTGGTAGAGACAGAAAGAACCAAAACTGTTTCATGAAACCGAGTACTTCACCAGGTAAATGCATTATGAATCTTAAGTTGGGTAAAAGGTTAGAGGCAAAAATTAAAAACAAAAAAACTGACAGCATGTATATTGGTATAATTAAAACTTAATCAAGTTCGTTAATAAAGCTTTCAAAACTACATGAAGTTGAGCTTTCACCAAAGCCAATTGAAAAATAACAGGTGATATATTTCATTTTTCGCTTTATATATCCTCATTTTTCTTGAATCTATAAATAATGAAAATATATTTAGATTTAAATAATTTTTTTTTTTTGAAAAAAAAAAAAAGAAATATACGGTTTAATAAAATTGTTGGAATGATAAATATTTCACAGAGGAGCATAGTGTTATGTATGTAATTTTATATGGGAACACAGAAATTCTGCAAAAGAAGAAAACTTTGTTTAAAATTTATTTATAAATAACGGGAGCAGAGTAGAAAAATTTAAATTATTTAAAAAAAATACAGCTTTTATGCAGCAGCCGAACATAAAAAACTGACATGGCTTGTAATTAAAAATTGAGTTTTTTATCTTTTATAATTCTATGAATTAGGGAGGGGGTG
>JAUZNK010088925.1:0-12626 GCA_035046665.1 Euphysa ruthae | reverse complement strand
TAATTTTTCTTTAACTTTTGAAATTCCCTTTTGACTGCAACGTAACAGAAGTGGTTTTAACGAAATCAAGTTCCTTTCAAAGATCAGAATTATTTTAGTTTGCAAATCATGTAAGTTCTTCAAATTTCTGATTTAGACATGTCAGATGCTTAATATGTTTAGTAAGCTGTTCTGAAACACCCTCAAAATTTTGCTGCGTCAGCTTTTCTAAATCATAGTTAACTTCGCTTTTGGTTAGCTCAATACTAACTATTTCTTTTTTAGTAATTTTTAGTTCTTCAGATTTTTTCCTTAATGCAGATTTAAGTTTTCGCTTACGAGGAGTAACAGGACCATTATTAATTATTCTGTTAACTGGAGGACAATATAATGTTTGTAAGTGTTATTTCAGTCTTATTTTCCCATTAACAGACTTAGAATTCTTAAAAATCTTTTAAAAGGAACGATGACATAATTTTTGATGTGATTATATATCTTATATAAGTCATCTTTTGTAGCACTAGGGATATTTTGAAATGTAGTAGGATTAATTGCAATAACCTGTTTAACGAGGTCACCCCAATTACTTTCATTATTCTTATCCAATTTAATAATAAGATCATATGTAATGGATTTGGTATCCATGATCAACGAGTGATGTTTAAAGAAATAGTCCTAAGAATTAGAAAGAAAATATACATGCAATATAAAGCAAGTAAAGAGGAAGACAGGCAATACAAACAAATTATCAGCAATATATAACTAACAATATATTTAACCACTTCAGTTTTATAAATGAGCACCCACTGATTGCATTATTTTTTGATATTTTGTCAGCATTTCTTACACACCAAGGTGAGAAAAACTCATATCAAAAAAATATAGTATCATAATGTACCAATCAAATATTTACTACTTGGCATGTTGTAAATATTTATAATACAGTGTGCTTTTTTTTTTTTTAATGAAAATTAGGATACATATACAAAGATTAAAAATGATTAGGGGTTTTTGATAGCAAATCAAATTATCAAAAAATATAATAACCAATAAAAATAAGATTTTAAAGTAATGATAGTCATGTGCAAAAGACCAATTGCTTATAACTGAATTCCTTAATATATGTCGAACACCCCTTGATTTCTCATAAGTCACATTGACATTTAAAACAGCTTTAAAAATATTGATAAGTGATGACTACAGATAGCGTTAACTTTTGATTGAAAAGAAATGCAGCTTTTTTGAAATTTAATTTAATTATAAATTTGTTATAAATATATGCAAATACATAACAATATATACAAATAATACATAACAAATCAAACATATCAAACTTTGCTGGGGGTATGGATGGCCACTATTTCAATTATCACCGTATTTGTAACCCGAATATTCCTAATTTTTTAACGAAATAAAAACAAAAAAAAAACAGGCTTTGTCTTTTAAACGCAAAATAAACAGAATGAAAAAATGTTTTATATATCAAAAGTTATGACATTTTAAATTTTTTAACTTTACTGTATAATTCACTAGAAAAATCCTCATTTTCACAGGGCTGCCAAAATATTAAAATTTTCCAGATTGAAAACAAGAAAGTTCTTTTTATTAGAGAAAACATAGTAAAAAATGTAGAATACCAAATCTTAAAAATTCAAGTTATACTAGCTGTAGTTAAAAAAATCTAATGCATATTTAAAAAACGTAAAAACTCTTGTTTATATATATAGATATATATATATATATATATATATATAAAAGTATATATAAGTATATGTAAAGAGCTATGCGTTAAGCTATTGGATTTGAAAGCAGGGCAAAGCTGCTATCCTTGAAGTGGCTAAGGTATTATTTCTTTTTGCTGAGAACAGAATTTAGTATCTAATTTTTCAAAAACGGATATCATGCCTTTTAATAGCAGTTTAACTCAATCAATATTTCTAAATAATGCTGTCAAACAAGATGCGTTTTCAAATATTTAGCATCATAGATTTGCCAATGAGCGAATTTTGAATGTTTAGAACAACTTTTAAAAAACAAAAACATAAAATAATATAGTACTGACTGGTCTATGACTAGGAAGAAAAAAAGAAAAAAAAAAGAGATATATATATATGAAAAAAAATTTCTAAGCATTTTATAACATCTGGTCTGTAAATTATAACTATTTTATCAGTGAATTCTACTTTTCTGGTCTGTATTTTGTACACATTAAAATTTCATTAACAAAAAACGAGAGATTTGAAACATTTAGCAATGATTATACACCTAATTTACATTAAACTATAATTTAAAAATCCGCTGTATTCAAAAATATTTTTTTTTTATTTATTTTACTTCTTTTCAAACAATGCGTTACCCCCTTGAATATGGAAAAAATAAGTTTTCTATTTTTTTTTTTCTGAAAACCAGGTAAGTTTTAGGAATAGTCACAAAATTTTGCCTTTTTATGTTATATTTATTACTTTGTTTATATTATGAATGATTTAAGTTACGCCTGATTAATAAGTCAACCTAATACTTTTTTTCTTCTTAAATAAATTCAACTGTCGTATAAACGTTAGAAACTTTCATTATTTGCTCTTAGCTGACTTATTTGAGGGTTAAGGAGTTTTATTGTATGATTTGTAAGTTGTTATAAGGTAAAAAAAGAAAAAAATTTAAACTAACATTGATAAATCTATATCCCTGCGATTCTCGTGCATTCCTAGTGTGTTCCTGGGGGAATACTGGAGAGTTTCATTATCAATGAGATTTATCATCTGCTCACCTTTTCATAGATTGTAATAAGATGAAAATAGCTTGCTGTAGTTTTGAATATTTTTTTTTTTTTTTGCAACAAAAAAAATAAATTGATATTAAGAACAATAAAAATATATAAATATGTAAATGTAAATATGTAAATGTAAATGTCTATGTAAATGTTTCAATCAAATCGATTGAAACATAGTTTTTTTATCGAAAGCCACATTTTCTGTCCGCTTTCGTTTTGCTGAAGCTTTTTTAGCGGAAGAATAATTGTAATCTGGACTTAGCTTACGTTTAAATGATTTTCTATGGTCTTCATGTTTGGATAACAATTCTTCAGCGTAATCGCAATCGATGTTAGATGAAAAGTCATCCGATGCATCACTACTGTCAGAATAAATGCTTTCGATGTCAGAGTCATAATCCCAATCACGATAACTGTCCGAACCACTTTCAGAATCACTGCTAGTAATTTCGGAATCATATTCCCAATCGCTATCCGGATCGTGGTTTGAAATAGATTCGAAACTACTGTCAGAGAGACTACCAGGATCAGAGTTGTTGCAGGAATCATTAGTTAGGTTATCGTCAGAAAAACTAAATGAAGTGTTGCTTGAAAGAGTACTTGCGCTACTATCTGAAAAACATTCATAATAACTGTCCGAACTTTCAGAATCACTGGTGCTGCCTGAACTAAGCATGTCACTGTCTGAAAACGAGTTTGAGACAGTTTTAACTAAAATTGATGAATCACTAGAAAAACTATTTCTAAGATCGTTTGCCATTGTCTTCAACTGAATGACGTATTTTTCTAGCCTTTCTATTGTTTCATCAATTTTCTCAGGATGTGATCTAACAGGAGCTTCCACATTTGCATTCAGCTTTGACGAAAAATTCTGTCTACAAAACAACGAAGATTGTTGCGACGGATTGTCGTGCTGTGGTTTTATATACGGCAAAGATCTCGGTTTCGAAGGTAATAAGTTTACAACTCTATCTCCGCGTATTACAGAAAACTTTGAGGTTTTCTTTTTAGTTGGTGTAAATTTAATTGGCGCTCCAAGTCTTTTCCTCTTCTCGTCATCTGTTTTGAATGTGCTGTGACTTACCCGCACCCTTTTATCTGATACAGTAATACCGTTCCATCGGTACATGACTTCGCAAAATAAATTTTCTTTGCATAGAACCAAAAATTTCTAAACAAATTTAGACACGTGTATACCTGACTATGGTAAGTTTACAAAGATCTTAAACTTTGATTTGACGTCATATACTCCTGACGTCATGTTTTTAAAAAGACTTCATTATAAAAATCCATTTATACTTGTAATAGTTCTTTGATAAATTATTTCGAAACTATGTAAGTCCGATAATTTGATGTCTGTTAGCATTAAGCCCAGGATCATTGATAATGTTGCTTGATTTTAAAAAGTCCTATTTTAATTTGAAGGTGATCTTAAGCTATGTTATAAGAAATATTATATTCTTCTTAGTTGATCTTTAAGTTAATATTCCGTGGAGTAGTACTGCAGGGATCATTGTTAAATTCAACACTTTTGTTTCACAACTAAGGTTATAACTTCTTGAATGGCAAATATAAACTCGCGCAGCTCAAACAAATTTTAGCCATCGCAGCTTATCGTTTGCAAAAAGATGAAATCGAGCATAATGAATATACTTAACACTTCTTAATTTAGCACTAAAGAGATTTCAAACAACCATTTCTTCATGAAAATTGCGACCCCACAGTGGCATGAATCAAAGAAAAAAAAAAAGAATATAGATGTAGATGGTGCATTTTTATTTTCTCCCTGTGCCCCAGCTTTTTACATTACAAAAAATTATTTCGTGATAGCAAAAAAATCACATCAAAACAACGTTTGGATAATTTTTTGATAGATGCCAATTTTTTGGACCATATTCGATAAATAAGAAGTCAACACCACCAGAATTAAAAGCTGAGGAGAAATTTGAAGTAATATGACTCTTCTTAATTTAAGTACAGCTCAAATCAATATCGTCCAAGCTTATATTTAAAAAAAAAATTTCGCTGGAAAAATTTTAGTTTTAATTAATTTGAACATGAGTATGGCTGACATGACTTTTTCAAAAAAAATAAAAAGACAAAAAATTTATGGGGGAAATACGAAGAAGTTTTTGAACAAAAATCTCACATATAATAATATACGATTTTACGATATCGCCGTATCAGCCAAAATATTTGTTTCGTGAGTTTTAAAGTAGTTCGGTGCTACCAAACACAAAAAGAAAAAAAAAAATTTGATATAAAAATGTAAAAGAACTCGTTTCACACAAAGTCAAAGCGAAAAAAGTGTGACAATTGTGTAGTGTATTTATTTATTTTTGTTGGTTACCTAGCTTTAGCAGTATTCAAATGGCTTTTTCATTTTCTTGTGTGGTGGCAGACTACATTAACAGTTTAACAAAGCTTAGTACGTGGAGGAAAGAATCCTGTTTACTGCATAAGTGTATCAGTAAAGAAGAAAACTGTGACAGAAAAGTCGCTGAAACCAAAATTGATGGAACCTTTCCTTCTAACCAGTTCTTAATAGACTGCTTCAAAAAACCCTACCGTCTTGATAAAACTAAATTAAGTAGAGGTTTGTTAGTTCACTTTTTAAAAAATATTCTTTCAAAACCATTGTATAATATTACGCTGCCTAAAGATTTAAAAGCTATACCTTTTGAAACCAAAATAATATCAGTTTATAATTCTGATAAAAATTCTGGAAATTTATTTTTAGAAAATTTGCATATGTTATTAGATTTTTACCTGCGCAGTTTTGACTCGTATATAATAATTGGTAACACGAACTTAGAACCTCATAAAAAAGCAATGAAAAAGTTTGTTAAGACTTATAATCTTTATAAATTGATCAAAAATCCTGCTTGTCATAAATCATTAAACGGGTCATGTATTTTCTTGATTCTCACTAACAAGAAATTTTGCTTTCAATTCAGTGAAATTTTAGAAAATGGACCAAGTCACTTTCACACATTGTTACATACTATGTTCAAATCCACGCTTTATAAACTACAATCTATAAAAGTAATATGTAGAAACTATAAAATTTTTAGAATTGATCTATATATCGCTAAATCTATACTTATATAATAAGTCGAATACGTTTTCACAATTAAATAATGGATATAGTTATGGAAACCTTGAATTTTTCTTACTGTCCGTACTAAACACGCTCCTCTGAAAGAAAAAATAGTTCGTGGAAATTATAAACCATTTATAACAGGTGTGAAATCTGATTGGACCAACTTTAAAAAACAACGTAATTATGTCTGCACACTTAAAAAAAAAAAAGAAAAAAAAATTTTTTCTCCAACATCAATATTAAACCGGGACAAAAAAGTTTAAGGAAAGTATATAAACCAAATTTATTCAGAAAAAATAGTAACCACCGTAAAGCTATGTGTCCAGTGGAGGCGATAAAATTTGTCGTCAAAAAATAAAGCGATCGTTTCATTGCTATAATCAATAGAACATAGCTATAGAAATGAAGAAATTTTCACCACCAAGGAGAAGTAAAATTTTCAATAACCTTGTCAATGGCTATATGTTTATCTATTCCTCCTCGAAATTTCATAAAATTTAGCTTTTAGTATTATTATACGATTTTTCAAATAAAATAGTATTGGAAAATTCAAAAAGGGAAGAAACAGTTTTATCAACAGAGCTAGACATCTACTGCCATTTTATTATTACGTCTTGTTCTCACCAGCAGATGAAAAAATCTCCAGGTAAGCGCGTAAATTGTTGCAATTTTTAAAATTTTTCTAATTCCATTACGGTAAGGATCGATAAAAATTCGTCAATATATATATATATATCGACTGTCAAAAAAGGTTATTATTTAAATTACCATAAAATTGTGTGATATTTATTCGGATTTGATCTCGCATATAGACTGTCAAAAATCTAAAAAAATCATAGCAAGAATTAGGTATTCCCATTCATTGACACAATAAGGAGTGAAAGATACTCAGTTTTTGCGAGTAATACGCTAAAATTTGAGTTCGCTGTGTTCGCATTTTAGGAATGTTGCAGAAAAGGAAGTTGATTTTTCCAAATATCAGGGAAATTACGACTTACAATACTTTATAAGACATATGGTCTATCTGAGAGATGCATTCATAATCATAGTTTGGAATATTCTTTTCTTGGGTTTTTCTTTTATCGCGCCATTAATGGCTAGGCAAGCTTTGCATTGATTTAAAATTATCAAAAAATTACTTATTATATAAGTTAAGTCTTCTCGAATACTATGTAATAGTGCAATATTTAGGCGCACACTAGCTATGACTCTGGAGCGGCTACAGTGCAAAATAAAGCGATTAGTTTATAATGTTTCTTTTAATCTTGGATTATTGTTCATTTACCTGATATGAACAATTTTTTTTTCTACCGCTACTTTCATGGAAAATCCTTGCTTTGAAAACTTCATAGTTTCTTTTAAAAAAGAGTTATGAGCTCGGGTGTATTTCTGGAATACTTCTTTCTGAGCTATAGGAACATAGGAACACTATTATGAGGAGTATTGTGTGAGCGAAAGTTATATAAAGAATATTTTTAGAATTAATGGCACATAAATAAAAATTAATATAGCTTTGTGAAATATATTAGAAAAAATTCAATTGTGACAGGGGCAGTCATAATTATATGTATCAAACCTATCAGGAATTTTAAGGATAGAAAATAGTAGATTTTAGGATTTCGGTATTGGTATATCAGATAATAAGGTATCACATGGTGAATTGATTTTACGAGTGTTCTTATAGAAAGAGCAGTGCAGAAGATAGTGGGAGGATGTTTCACTTTCAATGTGTCAGCTTTAAAGTAGATTTACGTTATCAAGAAAATTACGTCTAAAACTATGATACTATAGTAGGCTTAGTAATGTAGTCCTGATTGAGTCTAACATAAATTACAGGATGTTAGGTTGTTAGGATTATAAAATATCGATAGTGCTATATTAAAATCTAAAAGAGATGCTGAGTTTCTAATCTCTTCCCAGTTTGAACACAAAAATATGTAAATAAATATTGGAGTAGTGGCGTAAGTTAGAGAATAACATTGCAGAACAAGTTTGCACGCTGGGTGCTACTTTGTTGTTTTGAGGAAAGTACTTTAGGTAGGTGTTTGGGATTATTTCCGAAAAATTTATTTAGGATTTCATTTTTTCTGCAATTGCTAAAGCGGCTTTGCACTGGATAAATTAAAGATTTCAGAAGTCTCATTATGAAGCTGATCATAAATAACATCAAAGTAAGCTAAATCAGCTCATATATAGGGTGTATATATAATCAGTAGGGTGTATAGGGTGTATATAAAATCAGTAGTATCTTTCGAAGTGGACATTAATATTTACCACTAGAACTCATTTGGCAGTAAAGTGAAAAACTATTTATAATAAGGATGTTTTATTTAGTAATAATTAAAAATGGCGAAAAATTCTCTATAAGGAGGTATTTTTTTGCTGATTCCGAAGAAAAATTTTACTTAAATTCTGCTGAAGCCGCAGAGAACTCATGTCTAAGTTAGTGTCTTTAAATTCACGAGCCTGATTTTTAATATTTCGTCTCGCCTCCCCATTTCTTTATTAATAATATTTAAACATTAGAGAATAATTCAATGGAGACAATGTTGTCTTGCTTCCTCATTTATTCATTAGTAACATTTGAACAGTAGAGCCAATCAAGACAATAGTTACCAAATCAAAACCAAATTTTATTTCAATGTTAAACAAAAGAATTCTTTTTGCATTTTCTTAACCAATTTCTCATATATCATTTTGTGTCTTTAAACAAAAGTTGTAAGTTAAATTTAAATTCATTTTAAAAATGGAATATATTTTTAACTAAAAGCAATATTTTTTACTTCGCTATATGTATACGATATATGTATAGCATACACCATAAAAAAAAATATATATATATACATATATTTTTTTTGTATAATCTTTTCTTCCAATAGATCAAACCAAATCAAAAAACGATATTTTTTATTTCGCTTCATTTTATATTAATCACTGGTAGCGTAATAAAATTTGTTGTTTGTTGAATTCAGTTGCAGTTTTCTTCTATCATCAATTATCTTATACTGTCTTTAACTTGAGCTTGCCAACAAGCTTGCCGTGCTTTAAAAAACCTTTACATACTGATTCGTTCCTTCTAAAAAAAAAAAAAAAAAAAAATCTGTGACGGTAGATAAACAAAAATGCCGAAAATACAATACGATACAATACAATACGGTTTACGATTAGAAAGAAAACACAAAGTGTAACCTATGCTTGGGACTTTTTTATTGTTATTTCATTTATTTGGTGGATCCATGGCACATGTAAGGAGCCAAACGGATTTGAAGCTGATACTCTCGTTAGAAGCTGAGCATATATGCTGCGAGGTTAATCTGAGAAAGATGCTTTATCAATATAAGGTTAAAACTTTTAATGTAAAACAGCCGTTATCAAAACATTATCAAATTTGTATTAACGCTGAGGCGGCGCGTAAAGAAGTGAAGAGCTGCGTTGTCAAACAAGATTTCGGAGATGCTTTTTTTACTTACTGTTCTCCTAGTGCAACTCTAATTATAAAACGACTAATTAAAATGTGTCTATTTGTCAATTTCATAGAGAAGAATTGGAAAAAACATATAGGCAAGGGCGATTCGAAAAGTAAACCTTGCAGATTACAGTGTGCTGTGTGCAGAAAGCATTAGACACCAAACTGCCGAATGATGTCAGTTAATGGTAACAAAATATAAAAGTAGACAGATCTGCTGATCCACCTAAAATAGTGAAACATTCCAAGTCCAAGCAGGTTGTTACCCTCTCCTCCACCTAAGGTACTAAAGACTCATAACAGATCAGCATCTTTAAAAAATTAAAAAATTAATATTTATATAATATAATATTTCTGGAGTTTTAAACAGTTGGGCACTATCCTTCTCAGAGCTAAGTCATACGCTTTACATGCGCTATGCCTCTGGAATAGATTATAATGCCCAACCCGTAGATTCAGCGTATAGAACTTATTGAGCTATATATAAATCATGTAGTAAAACACGAAAAGATAGAAACAATAAATAATACAAAGAGAAGCCGAAATAGTAGAAAAAAAGAAAATAGTAGCAGTAAAAGATTTTCAACTAAAATTAAAAAGTTTAAAGATAAATTAAATCAGATTTTTAGTACCTTTAAAAGGTTTCCCAAGTGCTTCGCCAAGGTTTCGGATGCAATCATTTGTTTTTCTCATTATTATATATAAACCTTATGTGCATAAGTGATACCGTTCCATCTGGAATTAACGAGCTAATTACTTGTATTGTCTATTCCTCTTGTTTTTAGACAATCTGTAGAAGGGTCCCGTTTTGTGATATTTGTGTTTTCTATGAACTGCTAGCTACATACCCAGACAATAAAATTACCAGAAAATATATTTATGACGATCTGTTAAGTCATATTAATATGGTGTTATGATATTTTGAAATAACACTTATTTCTAAAACAAGGCAAAGACCTACCTATATGAAATAGTTGGCAGAAACTTCCCTTGTAAAAACATTCTGAAAAAATCTTGGTTATTATATTAGAATATTCTAATCGTCTAATTTGCTAAATCTTTTGAAGGATGGTAATACGAACGGTATTATTGTTTTAGTGTGGTATATTTTCTTAGCTGGCTTTCACGAGAAAATTATGCGTGACTATATTATTATTGTGTTCTGCTGTATTATTAAATATATATATATTTTTAATTAAAAACAAGAATTATGTGAAATAGTTCCATCTTATTTTCAAATAGACCAGCAATATCATCGAAGTGTTTCATGGCTCGACTGCTTAAAGTATTATCATATGCATTATACTAGTATCACAGAGAATTTAAATACTTACATCTAATTCAAAACTGGTATTAAATCTTGATTGATTATTAGATTATTATATAGATAGTTGAACTTTAAGTGACAGAAATTTTTTCTTTTTTATAATGTTAGGCTTGCATGCTTTTTTAAGTTAGGTTTATTATTTGAGAAGTGAGTGAATTCCAACCCTGAAATCTTGTCCTCGTGTTTTTGCTGATAGGTTTAAATTTTAGGCACATGATTTGTCTAGATATATTTTTATAATTCTTTCAGATTAGTATAAATTCAATTGTTAGTTTAGTGCTGTTTTAAGATTTTTATTATTTGTTATCACAATAAAGAATCAGAAAAAATTTTGATTTTAAGGGAGAAACCCCCTCAAAAATTCAAAAATAAAAAAAAAATGTCTTTATTTAATTTTGTGACAAATTACATGAAGAATTAGAAACTGAAAACAGAATTAAAAACTTTTTTTTTTTTTTCAAAACAATAAGTTTGTTGTCAGTACACCTGTTTTGAAATTTCCGCTAACAACAATTTTAAACCTCAATAAAACAAAACAAAAATTTCCTAACATCCGCAGTTTTTTCTGACACCTTTCTGCCAACTTCCTGCCAGTTTTGCTGCTTGTCTCTAATGTTTATAAGCTATTTTCCAAAAATACTATCACGGCAAAAAAGGTATTTTTCCTTATGGTGTAATATTTATAAAATAAGTAGATATAACAGCTTATATAAACATATCTTCACCTAACAGCCACCCTTTAGCAACCCCTTAGCCACCTTCAGCAATAAGCTCTAAGACAACATCAGCATTTTCAAGCATTCAACAATCTTTCATGCACAGGGTTGTAATGAAACAAAAATTAAACCAATGGAAACATTTTAGGTTTATTTACTTTTCCTGTTTCACAGGAATAACAATACTAAATCATACTATGAGAAGGAAAACTTTTGGTTTTTATTTCAAAAATGTCAAATACACATTACACCAGATTTAACAAAAAATAAATTTTTTGGTTGGTGGGAAGATAATTTGTGCATGAAAGGGGAGTTTTAAGACAAATAAATAAAATTGCATATAACATGAAATAACAGTACTTTGCTACCTGCTATAGATCCATTAGATTATGCCTTTGTGATGCAGACACAAAGAAATCAAGGAATTCTGAGTTGCAAGCAACTCACCCGCATTCGCTTTTCTAAACAATAAGCAACTGAAAATACCTTGATAAAGGTAACTAAAGAAGGAAGTCGGGGAGAGCTAAATATGAAAACTCAATAAAGATTCTAGAACTAATCTTAGTTACAAATAACAAATAAAATAACCAAAAAAATGTTGATGCCAATACAAGCCGGTTAAAGTACAAATCTTATGTTAGGGTTGGCTGTTAAGTGTAGCTAAGGGATGGCTGGGAGATTTAATAGCCGCAAAAAATCAAAAGCTCTTGAAATCAGTAGGATTATTTAAAATACAAGTAAAATAACAAAAAAAAAAAAATACATGTCAATGCATATAGGACGATATGAGAAAATAACCGAAAAATTAAATTTTGATGCCTATAGGAGCAGGTAAAACTACAAACTTCACGTTTGGTATGGCTGGGAAAAAAATGCTTTACAACGTACTCGCTGCGGAAGACTTTAGTAGAGTAACTAGTATAGTCTAAGGTTGACTATTGTAACAACGTATACGTTCCTTTATCAATCACCTTACAAAATCCAATGACTGCAAAAAATCCAAAACGCTGCTTTTATTTTCGCCAACGAACAATTTCCAAAATAATCGGATATTGTTAGAACTCACTGGTTACCAACTAATGAGCGCATTGATAGCCATAACAACAGCTTTCCTTCTTACTTTGCGACTTAAACTTGCCACGACGGTCGAGAAGTTGTAAAGAAAAAGGTTCTGTGCTAGAAAAAAAACAGACAAAAACTACAGTAACTACTTTAATTAACTGATTTACGGCTTTTGACTAAATCATATTATCAATAAAATATAT
>JAUZNK010088914.1:0-12626 GCA_035046665.1 Euphysa ruthae | reverse complement strand
CTATCAAATGAAGCAAGAAAAAATAAGCTGAGAACACATTTTAGTGGAAAATTTGACAAAACCTTAGCAATTTGCGAATCCATCTTAGAGTTGAAAAAAAAAAAAAAAACTAAAAAAAAAAATTTATCTGTATCCATATTTTTCTGAAATACAGACCAGATTTAACATAAAAAAAAAACTGAAAATTACTGAAACACCTTTTTTTTCAATAATCAAATCAAAAGAAATTCTGTTATTTCATCTGGTTTTAGTTTTATTTGGAGATAAATTCTGGTATATTGAAAAACGTTCAGTGTTGGACATACGACGTACGTCTTTCAGCTACAGGTTTAATATCAAAGGTATTTATTAATGGCTACTTTTTCAGGCAAAGATAAAAAAAAAATTATTAAGTGGACTTAGTAAAACTTTAAAAATGTAGTTTTTGATAAAAAATTAAGCCATATTTGGGTCCAGTAACAAAAAATTAGTTTTTGACAGATGGCCATCAAGATCAAGATGCCCTCTATTGTCCAAATACTAAAATTTTTTTTTAGGCCTAAAAATATCATAGTTGAACATATTAAGATCCACCTTTTTGTATTTTAAACAAATGGACATGGGTGAGTTTATAAGTTTATAAGACTCCACAGGCAACATCATGAGTACAAAAATGACAACCAATTTTAAATTTTATTAAATGAAACATAAAAGACTTGGCTGATTCAAATTATTAAAATACTCAAATCGCACAGCAGTTCCTAAGATAAAATTTTACTGAAAACATTTCCCAAGGAAATGACATTAACAAATTCTGGAGTACCAAATTCTGTCTAAAAATCCGAAAATTGCAAAAAAAAAAAAAAAAAAATGTTTACTTGGTATTATTTAGAAAGGTGAGTTTATCTTAAAGCTTATAATTTATAACAAATGCTTTTCACCTTGCATTCTAATTATTAAATTTTGATCTAAAATCATGATTTATAGCATTTAAACCATGTGGAAATCATGTTTTTTATTTCATTAGTTGTTAGCCTAATTATAACAAAGGCCATAACTTTTAATTTAAGACAACCAAAGCATTGGGCTAGAATAAAATTCTTTCGTCATATGCTTGTCAATTCAGAAGCTTCAATTTTTTGGTTTGTTCGTTGTGATGAGAAGAATAAAGCTTAAAATGTGGCTTGCGACAACTACTTTCACAACAGGCAAATTTCAGGGAAAAGTATGGCAATGTGACCAAAAAAAGGCAAGAAATTTAAATGATTAATGTGAAAAATTATACAAATATAAAACACCTAGTCACTAATTGACTCCTGAAAATTACTTAACAGGAAGCAATTGACTGGGCCCACAACATTTATTAAATGTCTTTAATTTTATCCAAAGAGAAACTTTTGAATATTTTTGGAAAGAAGATGGCCCACATGCTCAAAAATATGACATATTAATAAAATCCAAAATTAACATCAAAACATTTAAAAAATATATATATATAATTTTGATACTTTCTTTGTCATTCATGCACTGCCCAACAAAATTTCATGATAGCTAGCATGCTTGATATATTAAAAATTATATTTCCTAATATCATAAATAGCTTACTCGGAGCATAACTGTTTTAAAAAAGTAAAAAAATACTACATTTTGGGTCTGTTTAGGGATGTCTGGAAAAAATAAGATGGCCAACATGCCCAATACATTAGAAATTATATTTCCTAACATAGACCAAAATTTCAAAATATTTGCTTTTGTCATTGTTGAATCATAAGTTGAGCCCCAGGCCTCCAAATTAGAATTTTAAGCAGGTGGTTATATGGATCAAAAGATTCCTTTCATGACCTTCTAATTCCATGCAAAAAATTATGAAAATCAAATGAAAAAACCAGCCGTTGGCCCAATTTGAGCCCAACAAGAATTCTTTGAAAAAATAGGGCTTGTCACTGTTTAGCCCTAGTTAACATCATGCAAAAAATCAGAAAAAACTAATGAATCCATTCCAAGAAAAAATGTACTGAACGTATGGACACATGAACAGGATTGAATCTATAGAAATCCTGACACCTAAAACCAAAGGTTAAAAAAAATCGAATTTCTTACATACACATTTTACACATAAAAATTAATGCTAGGAAAATCTTTTACCTGTTTGTATATGAAAACAGCTTTTTGTAAACATTTTACATTAACAACCTGTAATACGACATATTTAAAGAATGCAAACGGTTATAAATTTTACATTCCTCTTTGAATATGCATGACAGAAAAAATCTAGATGAGTGATTTGATATTAACAAAAAAAAAAAAAAAATCATGTCAAAAAATTCTCTCAATGGGTCCTTTATTTTCACGCATAATAACAAAATAAAAAGCTGATTTTTGGAAAACAAAATGTCCATATTTGAATCCATAACTAAAAATCAGATTTCAACAGGTTTCCGTTTCTTTCAAAATATGCCTTCTATGGTCCTTTAATGCAAGATAAAAAGTAAAATAATATCAAACAGATTTCGCAAAAAGTTCAAAATTCATTTTGAATAAAAAACAGGCTATATTTGGGCCCAGTTGCAATGGGCCCAGTTGCAAAAAATGAGTTTTCCACAAATGGTCAAAATCTCAATGGTCCTTAAACATCATGCCAAGTTTTACAAAAAAAAAAAAAAAACAGATTTTGTTAAGCTCCAAAAAATGGCCAGCATAAGGGCTCAATGCCAAAAAAAAAAGATTTGGACAGTTGGCAACTAATATCAGAACACAACCTTCATGCAAAATCCAAAGAAAAAAAAACAACAAAAGAATGAGTAACTTTCAAAAATAATATTTTCAGTTAAATACTAAAAAAGAACTTTTGGCAGTTGGCCATTTGAGTTAAAAGTCGCTCTCTATGGTAGCTTAATTTCATGCAAAATTTTACAAAAATTGATGAACAGTATTACAGAAATTTTGATCAAAAAATGAGCGGGCCACCATTTGGGTCTAGCACCAATAAACAGGACAATAAGAAATACCCTGTAATTGTTTTAACTTCATGTAAAATTAAAAAAAACTAAAAAAACAGACTAATGAACAAATTTTAAGAAAATTTTAAACTAGGGAAAAAATTACCATAACTGGAAATATTTGAATGCTTCATTAATAAATTCAGGAAAAATTAATAAGCTATTGCTAAAAAAAGTCTTTTTGATAATCAGGCGAAAACTTACGTATTTTTATTAAACATTCAAGTGATGATAAACTATAATTGAAATAGAGGTGGTCTTTACAAGACTTTTCTACCTAAAAACCTCTGGGAATGGTCCTTGAAAGCCAAGTTGAGTTACTGAATTATTAATCATTAATGGTTAAAAGTGATGAGTGTTACACGTCACTTAGAGTTGCTCATTATGTTTTCTGGATCATCAGTATGGTTTTCGTTCTGGTAGGTTTTCTGCTGATGCTCTGTCTGCCATCTGCAAATATGTCTTTTAATCTCTTGATACTCTTGCCGTGATTCCAGGGCGATTGCACTTGGAATCTCTAAGGCTTTCAACAAAGTGTGCTATGTTGGACTTCTTCATAAGATAAAGTCATATGGTATCTCTGGTGAAGTCTTAAATATCATTTCAAGTTTTTTTTGTCCGGCATAGAAATGAAGGTGGTCCTCGATGGTCACACTTCGTATAATTAATCTGTAAATTTTGTTGTCCCTCAAAGCTACTCTTTTTCTAATTTTCAATGATTTGCCTGATAGCATTCTTTTGTAAGCCTGCTATATATGTAGATGATACTACTTTAGGGAAGACAAACAACGCTTTTAATAAGGTTGAAATGGTAGCTGATTTGAAAAACGATCTTTGCACTGTTGTTAAATGTTGTGATAAATGGTTGGTACCATTCAATGCTTCAGAAAAAAAAACATTATTTCCATATACCGCTTTAGGGAATCATTCCTTCCACTTGTGCTGATGAATGGTATTGAACTGACTGAACCTAAGCAGACCTGATTGCTAAGGTTACGATCTCAAATAACTATATATCTTCTTGACCAAACTCAGAAACGTATACTCAACCTTGACGGTCCTGATCATGGTTCGAATCTTCAATCTTTCCAGTCACAGAAATGCAACCTCATTGTCATTGTAATGTAAGTATTGGTCACTGTTCTGATATCTGAAAGAATTAACACTTTTACTGAAGACTTTCTCAAGGACAACAAAGTTTTAATCTGCTACTTATCTTTTAATGCTAAAAATATCTCTAAATTTCACAAAAACTTTTATTCAATAAGTTTCTTCCCAAGTCATGCTTGCTTGTGAAACTCTGCCTTCTAACTGCTTTCCTTCGGAATATGATCTCTAATCCTTTAAATCTAATATCAACCAGTATCTTTCTCAGTTTGTGTAAAATCTTGTGTATCTGTATATCTTATTTTAGCTTTCTGCCTAGTAGTGGCTTTTAGCCTTGCAAAAGCGACTGATTTAACATAACAAAAAACTGGATTGCTCTGGAACTGGTTAATAAAGTCAAAGAAAAAATCTTATGAAATAAAGATAAGTAAAGATATACCGCTTGTGGATCTTTCAGTAAATTTGGAAAAGCTTCACCCAGTGATACACAAACTACATCTACAAGGGAAGCGAAACTTCCTGGTTTACAATTAAGTTTTTCGGTAGCATAACGTACACCTCTTCTCAATATTCTTCGTAGCACATAACTAAAGAGAAAATCAACATATTATAATTCCTATAACATAAATTTGTAATAGAATAACCAGGTTTGACAGATAACCAATAATCATATGAAAAGGAAGAAGGAAAGGAGGGTTAAAGATTTTTAAGATTTCAAGTAATGTATTTACATTTTACCAATTTAAGCAAAGTCAAATTTATTTCATGGGGCACACCCTGTATTTCATTCAAAATAAATACCTTAAAAACCTCTTTATGGTATCAACCATTCAGTCTAAAAGTACTTCTCAAGTCATTATTTTAATGACAAGGCACTTGTCTCTTGAAATTAATATTTTAATAAATAAATTGAAATTTTGATCATACTGAATATTGCTTGGTGAAAACCACAACAGTGTATCTCATTATGTACTACTTCAATAAACTTACTTGTTGCCTCATCTAAAATAACAAAAATAGCTGAACTTTCATGGGAAATTAAGAGAATTAAAGACTACTACAATAACACACCTTCTTCCCGCATTATCAGGTCTGCCACCATCTGATAATGCAATTGTGAGTGTACGTATATGATCAGCAACAACACGATACGCCATATCTATTCCATCTTTATCTTCATCTCCAACTAAACCAGTATAGGTTCGTGTTCCAGTCATCTAAAGAAAAAAATGGAATAAATTAATAAGAAAAATTGATTTGATGAAAATGCAAAGTATTTATTCCCTAAAAATTAAAATAATTCAAAACATAAATGTAATTTTAAAGCATAAAAAGAGATTTATCTCTCTTTGAATCATAGGCAAAAATTCCAACAAGTAGACTATAGACCAGTCAATTTAGAAGAAAAACAAAAAATGAAATCTTTTTTTATATTTATTGGTCATAACTTTTGTTATATTAAAACATAAAGTTTAAGGATGGCACATTTTTTACCTTATATACTTGGCTACTTAAAAAAAATCAAAAAAATAATTTATTGACCTATTTTAACACTCAAATGCCATAAATCTTTAAAAAATAAAAATATAAAACAAAACTTTAAAATTTAAAAAAAAAGTAGAAAAATGTCTGAAGGAAATTTGAGGAATGCTTTCCCAGTTCAGATAATAATAAATAATAATAAAAAAAATAAATAATAATAATAATCAATAAAAAAAAAACTATTTTTAAGTTAGAAATAGAGTAATACATCTATTAGCTATGTTGACAATCGGGCATCCGCATGGCAAATAGCTGACAAACAAAACTTTGATTGGCTAATTTGTATCACTGGGGTTTATTAAAGAATAGATGAATAAGATAAATATAAAAACTGTTTATATATTAAAGAGAATAAAATGAAATAATAAATATAAAATGCAAAAAGGATTTGCATGTTTTCAAGAAATTTATTATAAAAAAAAAAAAAAAAAAAAACATTAGATTTTTTAGATGTACCCCCGTCAAATATATTTAAGCGGTAACTAGTTTATTGAGGTTCATTGCGTTTTATTAGGTCCATCCGTAATGAATGCGCTATTGAAATGTCATCCTGCCATCAACCAAAAAAGAGAGCTTTTCCAGCCGGATAAAAAGAAGTTTTCATTTTTTTTATCTGATCATGGAGGTATAAAAACATTATACCAAACGATTCTAGCAGATATTTTAAGAGGTACCTAGCTCTTTTTGGTTTTAGAGGTAGCTCTTTTTTATTGTTTGGATATAATATTGACTATTTCTTATTTGCAATACAGAATATTGTAAATTCCATATTAAAGTTACAGCTTTTTGTAAATCTCATTCATCTGTAATATAGAATATTGCAAATTAAGTTTTAAAAGTAAAGAAAAAATAAAAGTTTTAAGAACAACCTCCTGTATATAAATTTTTGCTATCAGTATCTTAATAATAGCTAGGGTATAAAAAGTTTATCGAAGCACTGTCAAAAATCCTAAATCCTCATAACAGATTACCATTATACTAGTGTATAGCTGTTTGTGCTAGAATAAAAACAACTATATAACTTCATTTTCAATAAAGTATCAATGAATGTGAAAAAAAATAGTAATAATACTGTTATGACTATGCAACTTCAAAGCGTTAACCTGGTGTGATCACACACCCACACCCCCTTATTCACCTCATCACAATTAAAAGTGTGAATATGCAAGTATCTTGGCATCTAATTTTCCAATAAATATCATAATTTAGCATCACATTTGTTTAGTAGTGCTTAATTTACTTATTCACTACCAAGAATAGTTATAAACAATGCAAATTAATTTAATTACTTACACTTGTCTAACTATAATATCAAATATGATTATACCTGGGCAATAGCATCAAAATATGGAGTGAAAATATCAGTATCATAGTTAGACATCTTATTTTGTAGCACAGATATAATTCTTTCAAGTCCAAGTCCTGTATCAATATGTTGGCTTGGAAGAGGTACCAAGGCCCCATTCACTTCTCTAAAACATTAGAAAAAATGAAACTTATAGACTCTGAGAACATTCTTCAACAATAATCAAAATTTTAATTGAAAATGCTTGTCAGAAATTCTGATGATTCGAGTAATATTCAAAATTTAATCAAATTTTAGCATAGTAAAACATTTATAGACAAGTCCAAAAACACTAATGGGATAGGACCTTTTAAGACATAACAAAATATAAAAGATGTTTTAAACCTTAAATCTGAAATTTCTGTCAAAGTTACAAATTTTAGAACTAACTTTTATTCTATTAATATAAGCTAATCCCGGTTCATCAAAATAACATTAAAGCTAAGCTACTGACAAATATTTGCAAGATTTATTAAAGATAATACCAGTTTAAAATGTTGACTATGAGCCAAAAGATTCCCCAAGACTTCCAGAATTCATGAAAAATTATTAACAAACAACTGTTGAGAAAAGATTAAAACAAAGTTTTTGTTCTACAATTACGAAAAAACCAGTTTTAAAAAGGAGGTTGGTATACAAATTAAAGGCCCATCCCCCACCCTCTTGCTATATGCCTTACCTGTTAAACTGAATAAATACAAGATTCCAAACTTCGAGTACATCGGGTATATCCATGTTTACAAGATGTGAAGCATCTCTTCCACCAATACGATCATAGTGAAGTTCGGAGCAGGGTCCACAAGGGCCAGTATCACCCATTTCCCAAAAGTTGTCTTTCATACCAAATGGTAAAACTTTATCAGGAGAGAGGCTATAATGCCAATGAAATAAATATTTAATTTGTAGTGATAGAAAAACGCTGTGAATTTACCCCTTATAATCATATTTAATTGAACTATGCTATGAAGCCTGTTTTCCATACTAAAAAATCTCTCTATTTTTGACAAAAATATTTACTGGCTTTAGAATTATGAAAATTTCAAGTTGATATTTGCAAATGCCATGCATTATTGTTGTTTGCTTGTTAAACTACCTTATTGATCTGCTCATAAGTCTGCTGCACATTTCTTGATTTTGGAAACATTTTCACTGGGGGAAAATCGCAATATCAGTAATTCAACATATGTGACATGTTTTGCAAAAAAGTACCATACTATTTTTTATGGATAATCAGCGTTTCAAACGTCATGTGGTCAGCGTGACAGCGTTTATATTTTATTAAAAAATGCCACTCAGATGCCGACCAAACGTCATTTGAAGGCTGACATTGTTATAATTACTTTAAGTTATAACTACTTTCAGAACGCAGATCCCATGAACATTATTACGAGTTTTAATTCATGAAAATTGATTTTTAATATATTTCTTAATGTTTTGTTCCAGAAGGGACACTTAGAATTGACGTTGATATGAAATTAAATGAAACGGATATACAGTAAGTAGCCTATTTTAATACATATAGCTCTTATTGAATAATAAGTTTGTTTGTCTCACTCACATTTCTTTTGTAATTTTTGTATTTCAATACTCATTGTTCTAACAATAAGGAAAATCAGCCGATAAATTTCAGACATCATAATACAAGATAAGCCAGACGTATTAGGTGAAGAAGTATTTATATTTTACCGCTTTTAATTTTTACATCTTTAATTTCAAAAATGCTACAGAAACCAGCTTGAATTGACCTAAAATAGCTTTGCTGCATACATCTATTTTTCAAACATGGACTTGGGTAATGGGCCTGGTAAATGGTGGTCTGAATAGGAACATACCCAACATTAAGCCAAAATTGTTTTGCTTCTTCATCGGCAGGAACGCCATTCTCTCCCCCAAAATAGGTTGCATAAAATCGATCCTTGTCCAATCCCCAAACATCTGTCAGCAGTTCCCATGACCACGCAATTATCTCTTTCTAACACAAAATAATATAAAAATGTTTTTTTTTTTTTCTTTTTTAAATGAATAATTATTACCTGAGAGAAATTTATTTAGAGCAAAAATGAGATTTACTCCAATAACAATTTATTTAATGAACACCGATGTTACAATGTATAAGGTATTTCTAAAAATTTTTTTCATGTTCATATCATTATGCAAAGAAAATTCTTAATAATTTTAACTCAGAACAAAGGTCTACAGTATTTGGATAATCTCTAAACCTAATAATGCAAAAGCTTTAAGATAGCGCTTTTTTAAACACCTTTGTTATTGGTCAATATGATTCATTTTTGATTTTTTTTTTGTTCTTGATTTTACCAAAACCTATATTGCTCATATTGTCACAATTATGTAGCCAAAATTGCTAATTCTCTTTCATCAATAGGTGTATCCAGATCAGTTCAAAAAAAAAAAAAAATATATATATATATATATTATGACTCATGTTATTGATCTTCACTTCAAAGTATGCTATGTTATAGAGTTTATCATCTTTCTTTGTTTTAGTCCAAGTTATTCGGTCCAAGTAAAGAGTATTATCTAATTTGTACTTAAACAATATTTGAGAAAAATGAAAGAAATATTTCATTCAAAAGAGCTTGAAAAGTTACCAAAGAATTTATGTGGCTTTTTCTTAAAATTTTCCCAATGGTAAAATTTTTGCAATAAAATTGTTCTTCTATTTCACCATTTCATCCCCCTCATAAATTTTAATTCATAAGAAAAGTTTATCTAATGTAATATTTTAAAATGTGCACTAGAAGAACATTTTGGGAAAGTGTGGGAGCAAAGTTTTAACAACCGGACGCCTTTGATTAACAGCCGATGACAAACAACCATTTCCCAGTCGATTAAATTTCTTTGCCAGACAATGCTAAACAAGTAGTTGAAATGTCACCTGGAAATTTCAAAATATCAAAAATCTGAAAAAAAAAAAAAAAAAAAAAAAAAAAAAAAAAAATTTCTTGCCAATAATCCGATTATTGGTTTTCCTATTTTAAAATAAGTTTTTTGGAACAAATAATAACATCATCAAAAAAGTGTTTTTTTTTTTCTTTTGAATAAAACATAATTAGTATAACTAAAAAAATTCAGCTCAAAAAAATGTAGAGCAATGCAAGTTATCTTATCTTTTCCGTTACGTTAGTCAAAAAATCTATGAAAGATTTTTTTCGTTCTTTACGGTCATTTCAAGCTTTTTAAAAATGTATTATTTGACTGAAAAAAATTAGAAATACTTAATATCACATACCTTGAAATAATCACCAAAAGACCAATTCCCCATCATTTCAAAGAAAGTATGATGGTATACATCCTTCCCAACATCCTCAAGGTCATTATGCTTGCCACCAGCTCGAATACATTTTTGTGAGTTTACTGCACGTTTGAGTTTTGAAAAATCACTATTTGGATCTACTGTACCAAGAAATATGGCCTTGAACTAAAAATAATAAAGGATATAGATGTTAGTGATATTCAAACATCTTCAGGAAATACCAGTGATTTCAATCAATCAATCTTTTTACGTTATAGTAAATTACAAGATTTTTTTTTGAGAAAATTTTAAAATAACATGGAAACAGCAAAAAACCTGTCAATAGAGTGTGCTCAACGAATAATAAACTCATGTTCTAAATATATAATAATTTTATTGTCACTAATGTAATAATAACACAACAAATGATAATAACAATAATATAATAATAATAATACCAAAAAAATATAATAATAATAATAATAATAATAATAATAATAATAATAACAACAATAATTGCACAGAAGTTTAAACCCGATAGTTAATTAAAAGTATTTTTTTATTTATATTTATTTAGAATGAAGTTGTAAAAAAGCCTTTTAGTTTGTTTCTTTTTATTTTCTCAGAAATTATTTCTAAGGTCATTTGATGTATTTATTGTACTATATAGTTCTATAAGTTGTATAGTACTATAAGTTGGCGATTGGAGATCATGATTAGAAGTATTAATTCTAGGTAGTTTTAATTTTTTTCTTATGTCTTGATCTATTAATATCATCATGCCGATCTGCATAAGCAAATATTTCATTAAAAGCATTTGGCTGATTGTTTTTCAGATGATCATCAAGGTTGAAAGTTTTGCGGGTTTATCCGGAATTCCGGATTTCTAAGTTTATCCTTATTGGTTTGTTGATTACCTATTATTTTTTAAATTTTTGGAAAAAGGTTTATTTGAGCTGTTTTTGGTTTATTTAACTTTCCAAATATCACTTGCAATAGTTATTTTTTCTCATTACAATGGAAATGCAAAAATAATTTGAATCACACTTAAAATAACCAAGTTGAGTTTTTATACAAAAAAAAACCTACCTTAACTAAGATATGAGTGGGGTTAGCACATAGTCGAAATCAAGTTTTTTTTTGTCTTAGAAATAAAATAACCGCTTTGTCAAATTTTCTAGGACTTTTTTTTTTTTGAATTACTTTTCTTTGAAATAGGAGTTATATTATATTATATAATATACTACAATGCTCCTTAACTAATATATGATTTGATAAAAATTTATAAATATATTATTTGTTATAAATTCATAAATTTTCTACAACTTCTTTTGATGTTATACTACTCTTATCCACATAGTGAAGTTTTTTTACAGTTTTGTTCATACCCACTTTCGAAATTCCAAATCCTTAAATTTGTCTAATTTACTGTCAAGTATGTTGCTAAACTTTAATAAATCATATCAGCTTTTTCTTCTGTCTACTGATTGCTATATGTCACTCCAGCATGGGTCAGCCACTTGATGCAGTAAAGAAATAGCTATGTATCATCTAGGATCTACACTTCGGTGTGGTGATTGGTCTGAGTAACTTGTGGCATAGTTACTGTTTACTGCGATATCATGTCTACTTTGATATGTCAGATCATGAGGGTGTCAGGACAAATACAATGCTCATAAAGATTCATATAATTAAATCAATAAGATACCAAACATGTCATTAGTCTATGCAAAAACATTCCTAATTCCAAAATTTTAATCAGAGTACAAAATTTATTTGGAAATCCTATCTAAAGAACTTTTTTATCACGTGGTTATGACAAAAATGAAAGAATTAAATTTTTATGTCAAATGGCTATTTTTGGGCTCTAATTTAGCAAAAAAAGCAATAATTTTAAATTTCCAACGTGCCCTCAAGCACCCCTCCCTCCCGCAGCAGATTTAGTGATTCAATTCATGTAACAAATAAAAAGAATGTTTTACAAATTTTTCAGTTTTACTAAAACATGCACATCTCAGAAAAAGAAAAATTATGGAAAACTATCTATATATTAACATAGAATAAAGTTTTAGTAAACTTTGGAAAGAATTTCAATTTAAGGTAAAAACCTCCTAGCAAACAACAAATACCTGGTGGCAGGGTAGCAGAAATAGAAAGTGGTCCAGGATTTGAATCTGAGACCTAGGTTTTACACAAAAGCAACAAATCTAAAGGTTCAGATAATAATTAAAGAGAATAAGTTAAATATTTATTCTAATCCTGAGAGGTTTTTCAAACACTCATTATAAAAAAATGTTTAACCTGAAAAGAAACTGTCATGATATATGCTCAAGTTATTATGAATTAGAAATTCTTTTAGTTAAAACAATACTTCAAGGAAGAAGCTCATTAAGATCCTTTG
>JAUZNK010088903.1:0-12626 GCA_035046665.1 Euphysa ruthae | reverse complement strand
AGTAAGTAAGTAAGTAAGTAAGTAAGTAAGTAAGTAAGTAAGTAAGTAAGTAAGCAAGCAAGCAAGCAAGCAAGTAAAGATTTTCTTATCTGAATAATTTAGATATATCTTCTTTATCTTATGTTTGAACTTTATGTTTGGGTACGAGTGCTCAACAATTTTGGAGCATACATATTGTCATATCTTCTCCAAATTAAGTGCTCTTTACACAGAGCGAATATTTCTTACTCAAATTTTCATAACGCTTACACGGCATTCCTCAGTGAAATAATGTAATACAAAATTCAAAAAATTTGCTCCATGCAATGTAACGAAACTCAAATGTAATCTTTTTCCCTCCGTAAAACTGGAGTTTTTTAAACATAATAAAGAAACCACTTAAAGTAAAAGAACAGAGGTTTATTTCGCCACTAGAAAAAATTCATGCTTAGAAATTATGATACTTACAATTTTGTAGATTATATATGAATATATATATATATATTTGTATAATATTGAGATTATTATACCGTGAGGTTTCTCGTTTTGACTATCATTTGTACGTTCCAACGTTGCATCTAAAATCTTCTGACATAAAATTTCAAAAATACATGGGATTTGTAAGTTATGTCTACTTTCAATTTTTATTTTATCTTTTTTATTTTAAAAGTCTTTAAATTAATCTTCATGAAAAATTAACAAATTATCGATGCTAAGTTACTCCAATTATGTTCAAAAATTAAGAAACTTACACTTTCAGTCCAAAACCAAAGGCTAGTAGCCTAAAAATATTCTTTTGGGCTCTCTGTATTTAATTTTTTTGGAAGGTAGACTTAACAGTTTACAATAATTTAAGGGATCAGCCCTCATATGATAAAGGGCTAATTTCTAATATTGTTACTTGCTAAAAAATTGCATTACATCAAGTATTTAATTTCAATTTTCATGGTATGATTGAGCAGACGTGATTTTATTTGGGTTAAGATAGGTAATGCTTTTATTTTGTTTGCATTTAGCAATTTACTATTGATTTCTACTTTGCACAAATGTGGAAGGATGAAAGATTACTGCTTGATTCAAATCGTCCAATGTCAGTAATTAATGTCGTAGGAAATAACGTTGATGATTTGTGGTTGCCCGACACTGTGTTTGTTAATTCAAAAGTTTCTTCTTTCCATTCAATAACAGTAAAAAACAGATTTTTAGCTGTTAATATATCGAGTGGTGATATACTTTATCATTCAAGGTATACGTTTTAATCTCTTTCTTTCTTTTAAAAATTTTTAAAATGAAGTTTAAACTTTTAAATACCGAGCCAAGCTTACGTGCAAATATTGGTTTAAATAAATAATTTATCTCTCTAACCACAAACATGCGAATATTGCTTTGAGAAGAGCGATAGCATTTTGGTACAATTTTAATGATTGACCATTTATTTTCCAATAGTAAGTATATTTTAATTTTCTGTCTAATTCAAGAGTTTTAATTTCATATACAAAGCAGAGGGGTTCTAACATTTGAGTTTTGTTTTTCGTGTACAGAGCAATAGCACCCTTTTTCTTTTTTTTTTTTTTTGTCCAAAAAGCAGAGAGGCTTCACCTGGACTTTACTTTTGTTTATAGAACTGGGAGACTAACTAAATCAATTTTATTTTTCAAAACCGGGCCAGATGGACTCTGCTACTTTAGTTTTTCAAAGCAGAGAAACCTATATACTTAGGATTATTTTACGGGACTCTGTTATTTAAGCTTTCCTTTCGTTTGCAGATCTATGGAGTGTCAAGTCGGCTTTATCATGTAATGATCATGGCAGTCCTCTCACTTTTTACCTTTCAAATATAGATCTTAGGAAACCGCTATATCATAATTCATTTACAATGTAGTTGAGATTTTAGCTATAAGCTAAAGTATGATGTTCAAAATATGTAGGCGAAATTCCTTTAATATTTTCTGAGTAACTATGCACTATGTCTATATTTTTATTTAAGGATAAGTTCGACAGCATCATGCCATATGGATTTGAGGAACTATCCATTGGATGAACAAGTTTGCTATCTTGCTGTTGAAAGTTGTAAGATATTTACATGTTACGAATAAATAAATCGTTTGATAATTCGTCACTAAGTAGTTGCTCATAATTCCATTAAATTGAGCAGAATTCGAGAAATGGTCACAAAAAATTTTCAAATAAAGTGAGGAGTGCTTCTAAATGTGTGGCTTCACAATTTTTACCCGGATAGCTCAGTCAGTATAGCATCTGAGTCCAAACAACAAGGTTATGGGTTCAAATCCGGCTATCACTCACAAAGCAGCCTATGAGTAGAATTTCAGTGCGGTGAGTTTGGAGTTTTAATTACTTTTTTAGTAGTTTCAAGCCTTTGCAAGAAGCGGGTTATTAAAAAAAACTGAAATTATGAAAGGTTATGAAGCATGAAGGAAAAACACTCCAGTGCATAATATTGGTGGGAAATGCGTACTCATAACCGAATACTCTCTTTAAGGACTTACGTAAGTCAATACGGTTGTATTTCTATGAGAACACAGTTTGTCAGTAAAAATGCCTTCCTGAGAGAATGGTTGCTAATAACGCTTTGCACCCCTCATAGATCTATGTTGGGCCCATTCTATTTACATATTAATTCATGACTTGTGAAAGATATGATTATGGACTAATTGGTGGTGAATTAGAAATCTCTAGTTTTAGATGATGACACGCTATCAGATTTTTACTATTATACCTAATGTGTGGTTGATGAACTTAAATTGGATTCAAATGCATCATAATTAATTAAAAAATCCAAGGTCGTCAACTCTTCTAAAGAAGGGACTAATTTAATTTTAAACATATTGGTAAATGCAATATTTAGAATCCCATTATTATCAAAATTATTGGTGCAACTATTGAAAGACAACCAGATTTTTTGCAGGGAATATATTAGAACAATCTAAAGTTCTGGTTAACCTAATTTTTTTATGCTAAAGTTGAATGAACTATAGTAGCAGACCATAATTCCGAGTTGGAAACCTTCTGAAAATCCCTAGTTGTCACGTGACAATGTCCCAATTGATTGCGCAATAACTACGGTCAAGAAAATGTCAACCTACTCAGATTCCAAATGCAATATATGGATGAATACAATAAACATCCGTTCAGTACTGAGAAAGAGCCTTCGTGAAGTTCTGCACATGAAAAAATCGTCAAACCATCAATGCAGTGTGCATATGAAAAGTTTAAAGGACAAGCTATTGGGATATGGCAGCGATCCATTTCCAAATGGCTTCCCAAAACGTATCTCACGTGGAGACAAAATCGACAATTCTATGGTGAATGATATGCTCCGAGCTCCAGAAGTTCGTACGTTACAGGTTAAAAGATTCATTGAAGAGAGTTTAGTAGAACGTCACATCGCCTTCTTTTCTCCGACTAAGAAAAAAAATTTCAAACTGACAAGAAAAAGAAAAAAGATGCCAAAAGCAGTAGAAGGGTTGAAAAAAAAACTTCCAAGCATTTGGGATGCTTGTTTCAAATTCTCATTCCAATACCGATAAGGTCAGTACCATTAGCTGTTGCATTTCCTGATGGTCATCTTCGTCAATCAGAAGAAGCGTCTCTTCAAAACTTTTTAATTGAATCAGATACGGTAGCAAACATACTGCCAAATAAAGCAGCTTGGTTGGAGGAAATAATGACAGCTTTACAGATACTTAAGTCAAAGAAAACTTACTGCAAATGGATTGAACGTTTAAAGTTTTTCATCATACCTCCTACAAGAGCAGAGGCTTCGTTAAGAGGTAAGATTAATGATAACTATAAAAAATGTAGTGCAAAGAGTCGTACACGTAAAAGGAGAGGAGAAGAATATTGTCCGATGTATATAGATGATTTCCAACAAAATATGTAATCACGAATGAAGTGGCACTAATTTTTAAGAAATGCTGATAACAAGAAGCAGCTGTTAGAACTCCTCAAAAAGCTCTTGTTAGAGGAGAACGGACGCCGACTTATCCAAACATCTCTTGTCTACTCAGTTGTCGATAATATACACAAACTCCATGTGATCAGTGACGAAGAAGAGGACTGTAACCACGAGGAGGCAGATACAAGCTTGTCCTTATAGCTCTGAAAATACAGATTGATGTTATCATTGTGCGGAAAGACACAGAGTTATTGAGGTTATAAATCTTAGCTTGAAAAATGCACAATGTCACTCACACATGGTACTTCAAATACGACGCAGAGAAATAAGCAGACATCGGCGCCAACTGTGATTTTTTTGAAGAGTATATTTACATGGTGCTACCTGCTTTTCATGCAGTTTCTGGCTGAAAAAATTTATAAAAAAGGCTATTAACTGCGGTAAAGCTGTAGGAAGTCATATAGATACAAATCTCTTATTTATCATAGATCATCTAAATAATGAAGAATTCAGATAGAGGATTCAACACGACTGTGATACCAAGCCTTTGCATTTCTGGTTTTTTGGAGAACACAGAACAGGTACAAAGAGCAGTAGAGTATAAATGCGTCGCTGGCGACGAAAAGTAGCTCAGCACTACAGCCTCTTCGAAAGAGAGTACGGAGAAAATTTCGAAACGTGGCTCAGAGGATTGAATCGCATGCTCATTACAGCGAATATGAAGGTGTTTCGAATGCAGATACAAACGGATTTTCAGTCGGAGAACAAGATTCTAGCAGTGCAAGTGAATGGGAAAACTCTGCTTTTTTTGTCTTGCGATGACTTTTGTGACGATTGGGTCACATGGGTCCAATGGTTTAGATTAATACCTTTTTTGTTCTCTAATTTATAAAGTTTATATTAGCTGCCAAGGTATAAGCTTGAGTTAGTTCGTATAGCCGGGTTTATTTTTGCATATAGCAAGAACTTCGGGAAGTTTACATGAGACATAATCTATTATCTATACTAGTACACAATGGGACATTTTAGAGTATTCTTTCAGATTATTTTTTCAATAGTAAAAAAACGAAAAAATGAAAGATAACTTTTTACTTCTTTACATTTAGAAGAAAATTAATACTTCAGAGACGCGAAAAACATAGATTTTAAAAATTAAGGGGTTCACAAAAACTTGTATTTTGGCATTGATTGATTGAAAAAGAATTTGACATTACCACCTGGTTTTAGTAAATTTAAGGGCCCATATCTGGAGTTCTACACATTTTTAGTGTATACTTTTTATTACAAATCGACATACCTTTTTAACAGCTTTCCAAAAATTTTTTATTAGGTTTGAAGTTTGAGTAGGTCGATATTTGCTAGTTACCTATTACGCCTACTCTGTTACTGCGGCTGCGACATCTATCAATCCGATTACCACTATCACTCTGCCACCACTACTAGCTCTAAAACTACACCTACCACTATCACTACTAATACTACCACTAACGCTTAAACTTATATTGTCATTACTGCTTCTTACATGTTTTTTAGATGGGTACGATGCATTAGACCTTGTATATAGGTGGTATATAGATGAGAATAAGGCCGAAGAAGAAAGAGACAAAATCATGGTTTATGATACTGAGATGGCTAGCTTTGATGTCACTAATGCTATTTTGACATACGAAAAAACTAGATACCATGCTAGAAGTAGCAGTAAGTTAAATATATCGTTGTTTAGTATTGAATTGTATTTCAACGTCGAAGGGTGAGTGAGTAACTCGAAATAGTGCGCTTAAAGTCTGAAACACCGATGTAAGTAAAAAATGCTGTAACTTTCTTCGCTATAACTGATGAACCTTATATGTAATAAGGCCAATGCTTGAAATAGAGAAAAAAATTTTGTTTTTATTTCCTTGAGTATATGCTTTTATTCACGCCCTCATCAAAGCTAAATAACATGAGGGAGAGTTTATAAATAACATAGCAAACTATTGGCTTCTTTCACGCATAATTAACTCGGTAAGTTGATGACAATAACCCTTGCGTGGCTCTGTGTAACGAAAAAAAAACTCGTTCATATATTACAGTAAGTAGATTGGCGTTTGCTAGGGCGTCTAGCTATAAAGACTTTGCTGCAACATTTTAAAAATTTGATTAGATCCGTCTGTTACATATAGTAGCATGTTAAAACTATAAGTCTTAATGTTAATAGGGGGGGAGGGGGGTGGGGTGGGACTGGTGCAAAAAGCACAAATAATATGCTTTTATGGGTAAAAGAATCAAAATTGGCACATGGTTATTTGATAGCAATTGGAAGCAAACTTTTCTTGGATCCACCTGCCATTTCCGACTTTGTGCATTTTACAGACCAGAATCAGGTTCCATATGACCAATAAAAAATTTTCTTCAAATCTATTAATGTTATATACCGTTAAAAAGCTTATTGAAGTCTGAGTATTAAAAGATTTGGGTATAAAAATGAACTGGAAACGAGTTACAGCTTTTTAAATATTTAAAATGCAGGGGGTAAACATAACAGTTTTTTAGTTTTCCAGCTTTCAAAATTCAGAACACTGCACACTTTAAGTATACTATACTCATGAGAAGAGTTTGTTTATTTTACTGCAGAAAGTTGGACACATGCACCCCTTAAATTTTTAGAAATGGTAGTTTGTGTTAGTGGGAGTATAGTCATGTTTAAATGTTAGCATTAAACTTTAGTTTAGTTTAGTCAAAGTTTAGTTGTAACATTAAAATACGTACTAATATCTGCATTAATTTGAGTAATTAATTTTGTTGCTTTAGTTTTAGGTATGAATTATTAATTATAATGTCAAAAAGAAGACACAGTAGCGAGTTTAGCGAGTCCGATTTCAACAGGCAGTTATGTTTATATTGTCAAACGGTCAAAAAAGAAAATCTACGATGGCCACAAAAAAATGAAAGAAGTTGGTTTAAATCAATCGATACCTACAAAAAGATTGCCACCAGCATCGAAAAAATTCGTAATCTTAATGCTTCACCTATGACACTTTTATTTCGAAAGTGAAGAACATGATAGTGAAGAATTCATACCTTCAATGTTTATAAATAATAACACTAAGTTCCTCAAAACGTGTACAAACAAATTTAATGATTTGAAACTAAAAGCTGAGAAAAGAACTAGTTTCAATTCTAATCCAGATGAAACTTGACGAAAATGATCTAGTGTGTGCATCTGAAGGTATTCACAACAGATCCTAAGCCGACGAATGTTATTAAGATAGTGTAGAAGAAAAGCAATTTTTTTTTTTTTTTTTGATTCCTCAAATGATGGACTCCATCGAGTATTGACATTCAGATTAGATAAAAAAGTCAGACAATATGCAACAATAATCGGTGGCGAAACTTAGTATGGAGATACTGTATGATAGCATTAGACGTTGTATAGAAAACAGAACAAAACCTCGTTGGATGACGAGTAATATGATTTTATTACGATAAACAAATTCATGGACAAGTCCTTACTGAATTAACGTTCTTCGTGGACCAAAAGGCCTTGGAAGAAAATAGATGGGTTTTCAAGCTGATAACCTTGCTAAAATGTATAAGGAGAGGGTATTAGAGCTTATCATGCTCCAGATAGAATTCATACCACAAAGCTAAAAAACTTACTGTTAGCAATTAAAGATGAAACTAGTACCTACATAGCATTTACCAAAGATACCGGTATTTCATTGAAATCAACCTTTGAAAGAGATCTTGACGACGAAGCTGTTATTCTTTCAGAAGCATCCAGAATAGTGAGGCGGCAAATGTTTTCAAAAGAAAACACTGAATTTAATGACAGTTTTGGAAAGCAATGTCAGCGCATTTTTTTCCACAGCCTTTCACAGCGTTTCTACGCAAGATTTTACAGGGTAGTATAATTAATAATGCACATAAGCATTTAGTAGAGCCGATACATCTGTTTTGTTATCACTGTTTTAAGATTCATCGAAATCTCTGGCAATGATAAAACACGGCATGGATATTGTTAAGCAAGCAGTTGATCATGTAAACTTCTCACAGATTCCTATTATTGCATTTGACCAACCGCTCTGTGCTATAGCAAAACAAGCCTAGTGGAATTGGAATTGCACATATGGAGAAGATTAATTTGTAGCTATGATGGGAACCCTGCATATTGACATGGCTTCACTAAAGACACTAGGCAATTTTTTTTGTTTATGTGATGAAAGCTGTTTTATTCAACTGGATGTGGCGTAAAATAAATTAAACATGTGGCTTACTAGTAAATGAGATACCGAACATTATCCATTTAATTTATGTCTTCATATCACAGGATAAACGTATTCAGGTTTATATTTCTCAATCACATTTTTTCGAATTAATATTGAATGTAAATGTATTTCTAACTTTATTTTTGGTTCTAGAAAGTTTCAACCATTTTGTTTGGATACATATTTTTAACATGTTCAACATAAGGATTAAATGCTTGGGTGAATTTAACTGTATTTAGAATCTAGAGTACTTTAATGGAAAGATATCACCTTTAAAACATTTTTGTATATTTATATACTATATCAAGTGAATGATGAGAATTCTAGCAAGCAATCTGACCTTTAGAGTTCAAGCTTCTACCAGGAAAACTCCTAGAATAATTGCTCAAAATTTTTTTTTATAAACCATTAAAATATATCTATGTTTTTGGCATGAGGATTGTGGGTGATGTGAAGCAATGTTCGAAGCAGAAGTAGCTTTAGCTGGCACAGATCAATCATTTATACATGCATTGTATGTTTCCAGAACAAGAAGCACGTATCCGGTTACTGCATCAGCGTTATATATACTTGTGAAAGAAGCTCATTATAGATCAAGACTAACTGAAGATAGTGATGCTTCTTTCTCGGACTGGCGGAGAATACGCGAAGAAAAATTCCCCCAATTCAAGTTTTGGTCATTAACACTGAAATTTCAACTTGAAGAGTTATCATTTTTTTGATCAATACTTACCAGAAACTTTGACTTATACATGTTAAAGATTCGAAATTTACTTCCTTGGTTCTTCACACTCGACCATATTCATTATTCCCGTTGGTTAAGCACACATTTAGCTGATATGTGAGAACGGTCGCACACCTGTCCAAATGTGACGAAATGCTTTGATAATGGAATTTTTTTGGTATCTAAGACTAAACCAACCTTCTCATCGCTTAGAATTGATCATACTCATGAAAAAAATAACAATTGTTTTATTCTCGATTTCCTTTTTATTCCTTAAGGCACATACTCATTTCAACTACTCATTTTTGTTTAAGCATTTCTACCTAACACGGTATAGTGCTAATATACCTCAACCTAGTTCTATCTAAATCTTCATTGATGAGGGGAGAAAACCATATTCTTTGAAAAAGAATAATGATTATCCTAATAGTTAGTTTATATATGGAAGAATGAAAGATTTTACCAAATAATTTTTTCCCTGTAGTTGGACGAGGAAAATAAAAGAATTTAGTCATGTTACCAGTCTCATATTGAGTTTTTGGACTTAGATCAATATCCACCAATAAACAAACTGAGTGCGTGAGTGGATTGAGTGAGTGAGTGAACTGAGAGAATTGAGTAAGTGGACGAGTGAGTGGGTGAGTGATTGAATTGAGTGAGTGATTGAATTGAGTGAGTGAGTGAATGAATGAATTGAATTTCATCATGTTTATGTATTAATAATTGCTCAGGTGCTGTTTACTTAACTGAACGTTTTTCTGAGATGGATGGTTTGTTGACCGGAAATTGCATGTTGTGTTAACGAGTTTGAGTCTAGTCTTCCATATAGTAATCATGATGGAACCAATGAATGTAAACATGACTAACAAACAGACAGTCTGCAGAATAGATTCTGTACACAAGGCCAGAATATGGTAGCTGCTATTTCTCGAATAGGGAGCCCTTTCATAGATCAATCCGACGACTTACTTGTTCTCGACACTCGTCATACCGTAAGTGAAGGTATCGCGAATACCATTCGCACTATTGAAAAGGTTGAAAGGTTTTTTTAGAATAGACTAATTCTTAAAGAAAAATCCTTAATTGACCCAATTAAAACAAACAGACTCCCCATTTTCACTGGAGCAAAAGTAAAAAAGTCATTAGCGATTCAGACACAAGTTAAAAAGCTTTAAAAAAACTGCCAGCTATTCTCACAACTATGCATTTCATCTCAAGTTCGTGATGCAAATTTTTACGAATTTTTTTGTCATGAAAAACAGTCTTTTCGAAAAATGGAGACTTACGTTCAGGGACAAAATCCGACCTCTTGTTTGGAAGAGGTCCATCAAAGTTCGAACAAAAGACTGTGGAATGTATAATTCTTGATGGAACAGCATTCGTTAACATTCTTTCACCAAATAGTTGTTAAACATTTCAGAGCATACCTCAACATTTTTCGTTCCTTTTATTCAATATCAACTGCAAGAATGATCAAGAGTCGATATCGTTTGGGATGTCTATCGTTAGAATAATTTTATCAAACAACATAGAAAATACTTGGTCAGATATATCACCATACACGCATGAAGAGGCTGAAACTCGTATGTTCCTGTATGCTAGAGAAACCAGTTACGCCTGTAAAACTATAGCCATGATGCGGACAGTTGATACGGATGTTGTTGCTATAGGTTTAGGCCTATTTGAAAGTTTAGAACAAAAAGAACTGTAATTATCGTTTAGAACAGGGAAATATCATCATTACATACCGATTCACTCGTTAGCTAGAAACGTGGTAGCATCAAAAGCTCTTGTCTACCTTTTTTTCATGCTTTGAACGGTTGTAATTAGGTGCCAGATCACCTGGGGAACTTGAAAGCACTATTATAAACTAAAAAATGAATTAATTATAATTAAAAGCTATCAATCAGATGTCAAAAGACTGAAATCGTTTGCTACAATTGAGAGATTTGTGATACTTTTCTATCATCTTACAAGTTTGTCTACAAATGTCAGTAAATGTCGTAAAATCCTTCTTGCCAAAGGACGTTCAAAAATTTTCGTACCCAAATCTTTTATTAGCTATTGCCCAAGTTTAAACAAGTTTTTTCAGAGGTACATAGCACGAATAGATTTGAAGAATTTTTTTTTGACCCTATGAGACTTGAATCTTGTCTGTAAAATACACAAAATCAGAAATGATAGATGGGCCCATGCAAAATTTTTTTCCAAATGCTACCAACTAAACACGTGTGTGTGTATTTTCATATTTTTACCTGCAAACACGTGCGTATTTTCATGCTTTTACCTACAAGCACGTGTGTATTTTCATACTTTTACCTACAAACACGTGTGTATTTTCACACTTTTACCTACAAAAGCCCTTTGTTTGCATCTGTTCCCCCTACTATTTGAAAACTATTTTTTTAATACGAAAGCAGATGTTGATGAACATTTATATTAATGATATATTTAGAGCGACAATCATGATCAAAATATGAGACTTTTACGCCATTATGAAACCTTACTAATTAAAAAAATAATAGTACAAGCAGCTAAAAATATGGATACACCGCCCTTGATATATTCAACTTTAGGTTTATCATGTGGTTAACAGGTTTATAGACTTAGAAACTGAAAAAAAAATCTGATTGAATAAAAAATCTTTCATTCCTTATATCTACTAGATCTAAGGAATGAAAGTAAAAAGTCTGTACACATTTAGGTTTTTTTTAATTTTTGCGATTTTGCGTCGAGAAAACCACTTTTAAAACATGCGGCAAATGTGAAATTGCGCTAAAGTTTGATAAAAGTCTCATATAACAAGCCCGTGACTGTCGAATTTTTTGAAGAATAGTTTCACAAGAACAGCTAATTCCCACAACCTGGGAAAAATTTAAGGTATCTGTTGAAATATGAAGAAAATTTAGGAACTTCCTTCATTGGGATTACTACAGTATTGCCAGATAGTTTTAGAGCTTGGCAAACTTAAAGTGCGTACAAGAAAGATGCTGGATAACTCATTCATTAACTTTATCCAGATGTGGTGTTTCTTTAAAATTCTCAAATTTTTATCTTTTATTATAGCGCCGTTTTCCAGTTTATCAGCGAAGTTCACATTTGAGCGCCGAAGTCAATATTTCATCATGCAAGTATATTTACCTTGTGTTTTTATTGTCATGGTTACATGGGTGTCATTTTGGATTTCACCCCATGCTGTCCCAGCCCGTACAGGTATCTGCGTTACATCAATTCTTACCCTCATAACTATGCTGAGCATTGCAAATGCAAATATGCCGAAAGTAAGCTACATTAAAGCAATGGATCTATATTTGTCGTTATCATTGCTATTCGTATTCTCAGCACTGGTTGAATACATTATTGTTTTGAAATTTTTCGATACTAATACTGAACAAGATAAACCAAAGGTAAAGCCTTTTTTTTTCGTGCAACTTATTCATATCGAAACAAATACTTTTTTGAATTTTAATCGAATTTAAAAAGTGTCCTCAAAAGTAATTCTTTATTTTGTCAAAACAGAAACGGTGGAAAAACTAAGCGAAAATATGCAAACATAAATAACTTTAAAGCCAAATAAGCAATTTATCTACTGATAAACATATCATGGAGCGATATGTCAAAAATGGCTGATATAATTGCCAGAATTGAAATCAGCTAAAATTATTTTTCATGCAGAAAAAGAAACAAATATAATTGCAAGACATGATCAGCTTTCACTTAGAAATCAGAGGCTTTGCACTCATCTATTTACTTAAGTACA